>CM076976.1:28424554-28497054 GCA_039105355.1 Benthosema pterotum
GTCAAGGTACTAGTCACTAGTGAACCTACAGTATAAAAAGGGAAAAATCATCATGCCTTATTTAGTATGTGATTTGTCTAACTAGATTATTTTCTAGTCTGGGTTCCAGCATGATTTGCTGTGTTCCCCACATCCGAAAGGACACTTTGCAAATCAGTCTGGCCAGAGCTTGCTGGCTTCCATTTCCCTGGCATGTCCTGTTAACGCAGCCATGTTGTTTCTCATTGGATTGTTGTTCAAACGAATGTTTGTTCCTCGAACAAACCAGACCAATCAGAATCCTCTGCAACTGCTTTTCAAACTTCATATGCCCCGCCTGCCTGTGGGGATAGGATAGGCACAGTGGTTAATGCTGTCGCCTCACAGCTAGAAGGTCCTGGGTTCGATTCCTGCTAGGGCCGCTGCTGTGGGTGCTGGCGGCGTGTCTACTCCTCCGTGTCATCAGTGCCCATACCCGAGGCGGGGTTGGAGAAAGGGTCCCGGAGTTTGCATGCTCTCCCTGTGTCCCCTAGGGTAGGTACCTTCACAAAAACATGGCGTAATTTTAGTGCCTCCCCCTGGCCACCCGGGGCGCCTGAGGGGACAGGAACTGGTTGGAATACTGTAACGTGTTCCATCCACGTGCTACGTCATCCAACCAGGGAAACTCCCCCTAGCCAGGTGAAAAGAAGGCAACTAGGACTCTTCATGCACTGAAGGAAGCATGAGGCCAGTTGCTGATTTCCCAGGTTGGCAGAGGCTGTGTAGAGCCCAGCCAGGATCACATTAGGAATTGTCACTGGGTTAAAAATGGGTTACAAAATCGTTGAATTAAAAAAGAAAGGTAAAAAAAAAGAAAGTTGTGACTAGTACCTCGACTTTAACCTGTTTTTATGAGGTTTTCCACAGGAGTTGGATTTCAGTCTTTTAGTATATGTTATTATAATCACCATTAAAAACACATTGGTGAAGACATTTATCGATAATGATTTACTTCCTGGATTGGTCAATTGCCTGATAATAATGCCCTTACCTGGGGGGACTTTTTTATTATTTCCAGCCACACAACAATAGACCTCCTTGTCCACCCGAGGACACTTTCCAGCCGGGCTCATTCATTCCAATGTAAATACCATGTGCTTTACACAATACACAAAGCCAGACCTGGAACCAGACCTTCAAAATCTCTTCCAAATCCACCCATAAGACATGCCCACTGCAGTGGAAAAGTGTGTGTGTGTGTGTGTGTGTGTGTGTGTGTGTGTGTGTGTGTGTGTGTGTGTGTGTGTGTGTGTGTGTGTGTGTGTGTGTGTGTGAGAGAGACATTTACTTTTTTTAAAACAATGTTTCATCAAAAAGGGAAAGCTATTGGTGGACAGGTTTGTCTATCACATGTTATGCTTATCTGTGATTGTACCATAGCAGTTTGGGAGGGGCTTACCTAAAGGTCTATTATATGGTATATTAATAACATTATAGTAAAATATTGAAAATGGGAGGAATTTCCCCCTTAATTAAGGAATCGTTAACAATCCTAAAAGGTCCGGTCCGTGAAGTGGTACAGTCCGGTGTCTCTGCTGCCCGTACGGAGCCGCTCCACCAGAGGGCGCCCTCTCTTGTCCGGCGAGGCGTCTTCCACTATCAGGTCGTGTCTGTCCATCATGTCCCGCAGCTCCTCCTCCTCCTCTCCCTGGCCGGGCAGCGGAGGCCAGTCCACCGTCCTCTGCAGCCTCAGGGCCACTCGCTGCGACGTGTGTTCCAGCAGTAGGGGGCAGTGGCGGCGGACGGCGGACCAGGGCAGCGCCACGGTGACGTGGGGGAACAGCTCCTTCACGGCCGTCACCAAGCCCTCGCAGGGCGAGGAGTCCTGCGAGGAAACACACAAACTTTGGGTTCTCTTAAAAGGATCCCTGACTAATAAGATAACAAGAACTTTTAAGGCATATTTGTCTTATTAGCTAGGGATCCTTTTAAAGCATTACTGCACTTCTGGTGTTTTAGCTTTCATTGAAAAATAGCAGGCGTTCACGGCTCACAGCGCGGCACAGAGTGGCGCGCTATGAGCCGTGAACGCCTGCTATGTTTTGGGGAGAATGTGAGCATGCAGCACAAAACTTTCAGTGTGTTCTTTCACAGCGAACGTTTTCTAGAATCTACAGTGTGAGGATGAAATGGGTTAAATCAGTGGTTTTCAACCTTTTTGATCCCATAGGGCCCACTGTTTATTCAGCCTTTGAGCCACGGACCACCATTTGATGACATTTTAGCCCCCACAGACCCCAAAACTAAAGATTTATTTTTGCTTTTGTCCAGCTGGATTTCGTAAACAGTCAAACATACAGTAGATCAAAATGACCATTAATCTACATTCTCTAGTTGTGTAGACTTGGGCTAATTCAGATAATGAATATTTTAACTCTTGAGAGTGCAAGGCAGGCAGACAGGCAAGGCAGGCAGCCAGCCAGACAGACAGGCATACAGACAGGTACCTGTGCATTGAAGCCGATCCAGACAGGTCTAAACAGCGCCCCCTTGCTGTAGGCTGCATGCAGTAACCTCAGGGAGGCTGGCAGAACTTCGTCGTGGGTCTGGAATCGAAGGTAGAGACCCCAGGAGCCAAGGCCTGCCCCGTCCACAAGATCCACTAGTTCCTGTGCATTTGGTTTTGGGACTGTGATGTTAGTGTGTTGTTATTGATAGGAAAGCTGTGACCTATTAGCTTTAAATTCCATTGCATCTTGCATGCTTCATGCCAAGTTTTGCAGGTGTAAAAAAAAAACATCATTCCTCACCAGTGTTGGGCTTGGGCAGTAACTAAATAAATAATAAGTAAAGTACTGATATTACTCTGCCAAAATCTGTCATAAGTAATGTCTTACTCTGCCAAAACATGCCTCATTACTTATTACTTTTTACATTCTGCACACTGGTCCTACACTATAAATTATCGCAGTCGTCACAAGTCGTCACAAAACAGATTGTGTTGTACATCTCTATTCCTTTGCGGGTGGGAGAGGTAAAGTAAAGATATTACTCTCCTAAGTACTATGTCCCAACACTGTTCCTCAACTACAGCCTTGGATGGGGACTGAGAGAGGTGCTAAATGTCAACGCCATTGTTAGTGGCTCAGTGTGATTAAGTGGTCAGTTAGATGTGCAGGTCAGTGTCTTTGTAAAGCACTTTGGATAAAAGTGCTATATAAAAACACAGTTCATTATTCGTGACAATGAAGACTTTTGCAATAAAGGAAAAAAAAGCTTTCCTCATTTGGGTACGATTCCAACAAACTGTACCTCTATAGTGAGTGGGGGGTAGGGGTGGATGTAACATTTACAATTACAATTTACAATTTAGGCATTTAGCAGACACTCTTGATCCAGAGCGACTTGCAATGGTGAAAAGTTTACAATTTAATCTGGTTTTACAATACATTTTACAACATACAATGAAGCGCTAAAAACAAGTTCATTCCATAGTTTTGGGGCCAGGAGGGAGAAGAGCTTGGGGCGCGTGGAGAGTTGTCCAGGTGTTTTTAGTGGGGCTACTGCCAGCTTCCCAGTGTCGGCTGATCGGAGTGCGCGGGAGGGCTTGTAGGGTTTTATGAACATTTCCCAATTGGGGGGGCAGGTTTTATGAACATTTCCCAATTGGGGGGGCAGGAAATGATACCATTTTCAGTTACAGGACTTTTATTAGGCAAGTAAAGCATCAACAATAACATCAGTTGTTGTTGAAGTTACAACAGATACGCAGCATGCATAAAGCTAAATGTCTGACTCAGAGAATTTTCTGTTTCCAATGATGAAATTGTGTTGGTTCAGTGGTACGACAACTGTAGTTAGTTAGTAGCAGTAGTAGTGTTTCAAATCATTTTAAATATAGCCACTTTAATTTGAAATGTCTTGGGTTGTTTTGCATGCCATCGTGTTTAGTGGGGCAGTCAGGGCATTTAGGGGAGCCCATGCCGCCCCTAGTGGGGGGTCCTGGGTGTTGCCATAGGGTTGTATCAGACAAACTGTACCTCCAGAGTGAGTGAGGGGTCCTGGGTGTTGCCATAGGGTTGTATCAGGGGGACACCTGGTCTGCTGCTGTCAGGAATCACATTGACCACCAGCATGGCATCGCCGCCATCTGCAGGAACATGACAGTGATGCAGGGAAGACATGGGGGGTGGCTGTGGCTCAGGAGGTAGAGCAGTCAGGGTAGCGGACCCTGAAGGCTCATTCAGAGTTTAAAATTTGTAACTGATTATTATGCATTTTGTTTTGTCAGTTCTAGGTGATCTATGAATGAAGTAACTTAAAATCATCAGTTCAGACTTAAACCTTTCATGGCCAGCTGGGACCAGACCACAAAATGTGAACTATTAATTGCAATTATTTGCATGACAATTCATCGTCAACGTTATTCTTTTATTAAATAACCATGACAAGCCCTACCTGCCAGCAGAGATAATAGTGACACTCGGTCAGCAACCGTGATCCATCGCACGTCCAGACTGCACCGCACGTCCTTCCGCTCCAACGGCGTGTCGGCGTGTCGCGTAGGTCGGAAGTAGTCCATGAGATCTCCTCCGGGATAGAATCTCCTGGCACGGCCTGGCAGCCCTGCAAACATGAGGACATACACACCGAAGTTAGCCAAAGTTATGGTGCCGTGACGCAATCCAGGGGGTGCCTCAGACAGAATATTGTGATGGTTTCAGTTCATCTGTGTCATTTGAAGCACTAGTAAAACGCTGAAGGGCGCTCTTACAGTACCTTCATACGTCATACATCATCTCTAGTCAATCGCGATTTGCATCCTCACTTTTGTGTTCAAAGTGTTGTGTTTACGAAGACCCTCATACTGTAGCTGGACATAAGAGGGGCTAGCTAGCGTCTCTCAAAAGGACCTCAACATCTTACATTAAGTACATACACAGAGTTACATTCCGCCACCGATGATGAATCCATTAGTCTGATGCATGTGATCTCTGTGATGTCTCATTAAAGATGAGGTGCTGGGTTTCTTACCGGCTGCTAGCTTGAAGGCTGACAGAGTGGGCTCATAGATGTCGTAGTAGACCCGCGCTGGATTGCTGTTGTCTCGTACAAACAGCAGATCCTCAACGGTAGGGTGGTGGGTTTTGCCTTGCCACAAGGTGAGACTAAACCTGGAAGATGCACAGCAAGGGAGGAAACCAAAAAACGGTTAGTCCACCCTGACCTAGCTACTGGTAAAAAATAACAAGTTGTGGGAAAATGTATAAAAATAACAAAACAAAATGAGCAGTTGTTTCAGATCTACCTTTGCATGTAAACTCAATTGGCAGAAATCGTTTAGTGCGTCAGCAGGTCTTTGTCATGAATTGCAGAATAGTCTAGTCTAGTAAGTAGAATAAAACCATTTCCTGGAGAAAATGTTGCTCTATATATACAGTAGTTTAATGTATGACATATAGTGCACCAGAGCCACTGTTAGGGAAACAGTGCTCTAGTAACTAGCGAAACTATATTGTGTGTTGTAATGTTATATACCGGTTTTACGACCCTGGGGTCTTGTTGTATTATGTGTATGGCTTTGAAATGTGGGTTGTTTTGCATGCCATCATGTTTGGGGGGAAGTCAGGGAATTTAGGGGGGCATTGCCCCCCCATGCCTAGATCCGCCCCTGATGCCATTACACACGGCTCTGGCGTTGGCCTGGGTGGTAGCGACCAGTGTGTTAATAGCAGGGTACAATAAAAGCAGTCTAGTTACCGTGGCGACTGGCTTAGCAGCCAGCTGAGGTGTTCCCAGCCACTGCGTGCCAACAAAGCGTGGACAGGAAACGTCACCTGGAGAAACAACCTGTTATTTTCTATAAGCTTTCATGAATGAATGAACTACAATACTTGAACCCACATCCAAATCGAAACAACACTCCCAACACTCACAAACAATGGAAAATTGAAAGATACTGAAATGTATTTTTTTCCCCCATCCCCGATCTGACCTTTTGGGAGACGTGTTTGACCGTCTCGTACATGTCCTCCACCATGGCCCTGGTGTAGGTCGCGACGAACGGCGGAGAATAGGTCACCTGTAACACATCGATATATACAGTATTTGTTTGGACAGCTCTTAAAGGGACATTTCACTGTTTTTGCAAAAAATATATGCTAATGACATTTAAAAGATTTAGAATATTTTCATGGTGGTCTTTCTGTGTGTATTATGTGGTTTTAGACATTTTAGATTTTTGCTAACTGAAGATCAGTTAGTAACCAAATGGAGCCTTATGGATCTTTAACTATTGAGTGAATCAAAACATGAATGAATGAATGAATGAATGAATGAATGAATGAATGAAAAATGTATTATCAGCTTTCATTAACGATTCTATTTGAAGAGTGTATCTTTCATGATTGGTATCAGTTTTTGTGAGAGTGTTTGTATTCCCACAAGAACTGTTACTGTTTACAACAATAGCAAGCCCTGGTTTAATAACAAAATAAGGATGCTTTGTAGGAAGAAACATGCTGCCTTTAAGTGGTGACACTGGTAATTATAAGAAACTGAAATATGATTTTCAGAGAGCCGTGTTAAAAGCTAAGGCTTGCTACAAAGCAAAGCTTGAAAGTAAACTGCAAGCAAACGACATTAAGGGTGTTTGGCAGGGGTCAGTGGCGGATTGGAGCCCCAACTCAGGCCGGGAAATCATACACCAGCCAGGCCACTAACATGCCCTCATGTCCCAGTTAGGGACCCCTCCCTTCCAGGGAGACAAAATGACTTTTCTTGTCAATGTGAGAGCGAACACCAGTCCCCCTCTTTTTCTGGAGAGCAGGGTGACTACACCTGCTATTAATGAACACAATGTCAGAACCAAAATAAAAACCCCAGGAAGGCCGCAGGGCCTTATGGTGTGTAATTTTCACCCCGCACACCACCTCTTCAATCTCCTCCCATCAGGCAGGAGGGGCAGAAGTATTAATTGCTCAACATCTCGCTTCAGAGATAGCACTGTAGCTATTAGACACTTAAACTTGTCTCGCTAGTTTACAGTTGTAATGATGGATGTATGTAACAACATGCAATGCATATAGCACTTTAAACAACCATATGTAATTTCTATGCTGCTGGTCTTTGCACTGTACTGTCTTCTTGCATGTATGCTGTCTGTATATGTTGAGCATGAACCGAGACAAATTCCTATCAACACCTGTTGACATGGCAATAAAGTTCTTGAATCTTGAATCTAGCTAACGTTTTGATTCACTCTTGTGCTTGATGGGCCTACAGATAAGTTCATGGTGAGCACTGAGCCACTGCTGGCAGAAGAGTGAGATAAGACAAGACTAAGATAAGACTACTTTTACTTTCACTGCATCTGCTGGGCCACTTGACATAGCATGATTTGTGCTTGTCAAGCTTCCTGGTATCTACCAAGGCTAATCTAAGAAGGCTAGGAAGGGAAGTAGGAAGTATAGGCCACCTATACGGTGATGTCCACATTGATCCATGGAAGGAAACGGACATGCGCAGTACAGGCCAAGAAGTTTGACGCTGGCAAACTGGGGGTTACGAACGTAACCAAGGTTTTGTAACAAGCGAGCAAACTGCTCACTATGGGAGTTTGCGCCCCTGTTTCCGCCTGGGGGCGCAAACTCCCATAGTGAGCAGTTTGTGAACAAATCTACTCTGGCAAACTGTACTGCGCATGTCCGTTTCCTTCCATGGATCAATGTGCCTTGGTCTTTCTTGGAACCTTAGTGGTGCTTTCACAGAACTGGCAGACATTATGGTATACCTACTGTACATACTTCTTTAGGGTTCTGAATCATTTTGTTTCCAGTGGAAACCATAATACAGTACTACAGCCAGAGTATGGTGCCCACCTCCAGACATGGCCAATGAGGGACAAGGGACCCCCTGTTGCGGGACACCGCGGGACACATGGGGGGGGGGGGGGGGGGGGGGGGGGTTCGGTTAACATGTTTTTAGTGCAAAATTAAAAGGTATGACAAACATACATATAGGCAAAGTTATTGACCTTTTCATTTAATATTATAGGCAGCGCTGCTTGCTGGCATGATTGACATGATTGACTCTAGCCTAATTACTTAATTGGTTGCCCAGCCCAGCCGTGTAACATTCCACAGTTTGAACATTTTAAAATATTGTAATATAACCTCAATCAGCATATTCTTTGAAATGAGGTTTTTGCATTATAGAATACATGGTGCTCATTTTTCCAATCAAATAAACCGCTGGGAAAGCCCTAATAATTAGGCTAAGTGTACAAGCCAGCGCACATGTCTCTAAGCTGCATGGAAAAAAGGACAACATTAGGCCTATCTATCTTTTCTATCTATTGTTTGATGAAAAAAATGTGGCTATACCTATACCCAATGAAAATATACATTATATATATATAAATTATACACTGTAATGACTAGTTGGAATTAAAACAATCGCTTGAAAACCGAGTGAGGAAGAGACATTTGTAATCTCAAAAAGTTTTTGTATCGGAGCGCATTGATGCGCTTTTGACGGTAACTGGAAAAGTCGGGCTGCCGCAAAGTCGGACCGAGCAAAAGTGCGGAAATCTCGGCCCAGGAATGTGGAAAGGTCGGCCAGGGCTGTGGAAATCTTGGCCAAGGGCTGTGGAAATCTCGGCCAAAATCAACCAGACATGCATATCAACCATTATCAAGCCATATGCATGCAATAGACATGCATACCAGCCATTCCACAGACTTGGGCCGACCTCTCCACTATTCGGGCCGACTTTGCTGCGGCTAGACTTTTCCGGTGACCCTGTTGACAGACGCATGGATTCAGTATGGTGAGTGCTTGCTTAGGCTATAACTCGCAGTTAGCTCATTAACACACGGAATGACAGTAGACCTATACGTTTAAGATAATATGCAGTTACTTAAAACAACCGCTGTAGGCCTACATAAGCTGTTTATGGCAGAATTAAACATGTATTTTGAAGTGGAGGACTGCTGTCGCATTGTGACATGCGAGATGCTGAGGGCATGGGGCGCGTCGGCAGGAATGAGGTCTGCAGGTATAATATAATAATAGTAATAGTATTACAACCCCAATTCCGTTGAAGTTGGGACGTTGTGTAAAATGTAAATAAAAACAGAATGCATTGATTTGCAAATCGTTTTCAACCTCTATTCAGTTGAATACACCACAAAGACAATATATTTCATGTTCAAACTGATAAACTTTATTGTTTTTTTTAAATTATACAATCTTTTGTAAATTGATCCCTGCGACACGTACCAAAAAAGTTGGGACGGGGGCAACAAAAGACTGGAAAAGGTCATGAATGCACAAATAACGCCTGTTTGGAACATTCCACAGGTAAATAGGTTAATCTTAAACAGTTTAATATCGTGATTGGGTATAACAGGACCATCCCAGTCGTTCACAATCAAAGATGGGGCAGGGTTCACCACTTTGTGAACAATTCTGTGAGAAAATCATCCAACGGGTTAAAAACAATGTTTCTCAATATTCAATTGCAAGGAATTTGGTGATTTCATCATCTACAGTCCATAATATAATCAAAACATTGAAAGAATCTGAAGAACTTGCTATACTAAAGCGACAAGGCCAAAAAACAACACCAAACACTTGTGACCTTTGATCCCTCAGGTGGCTCTGCATTAAAAACTGACATCATTGTGTAAAGGATATTACTGTGAGGACTCAGGAACACTCAGAAAACCATTGTCAGTTTACATAATTTGTCGCTATACCTGCGATTGCAAGTTAAAACTCTACCATGCAAAGCAAAGCCATACATCAGAAAGGTTGGTTTGAAAAAACAACCAGAAATGCCTTCTCTGGGTACAATATCATTTGAAATGGTTAGACACAAAGTGGAAAAGTGTGCTGTGGTCTGATGAGTCCACATTTCTAATGATAGTGGAGCCAGAGAAGGCATTTCTGGTTGTTTTTCAAACCAACCTTTCTGATGTATGGCTTTGCTTTGCATGGTAGAGTTTTAACTTGCACTCGCAGGTGTAGCGACAAATTATGTAAACTGACAATGGTTTTCTGAGTGTTCCTGAGTCCTCACAGTAATATCCTTTACACAATGACGTCAGTTTTTAATGCAGAGCCACCTGAGGGATCAAAGGTCACAAGTATTCTGTGTTGGTTTTCAGCCTTGTCGCTTTAGTATAGCAAGTTCTTCAGATTCTTTGAACGTTTTGATTATATTATGGACTGTAGATGATGAAATCACCAAATTCCTTGCAATTGAATGTTGAGAAACATTGTTTTTAAACCGTTGGATGATTTTCTCTCAGAATTGTTCACAAAGTGGTGAACCTCGCCCCATCTTTGATTGTGAACGACTGGGATGGTCCTGTTATACCCAATCACGATATTAAACTGTTTAAGATTAACCTGTTTACCTGTGGAATGTTCCAAACAGGTGTTATTTGTGCATTCATGACCTTTTCCAGTCTTTTGTTGCCCCCGTCCCAACTTTTTTGGTACGTGTTGCAGGGATCAATTTACAAAAGATTGTATAATTTCAAAAAACAATAAAGTTTATCAGTTTGAACATTAAATATATTGTCTTTGTGGTGTATTCAACTGAATAGAGGTTGAAAACGATTTCCAAATCAATGCATTCTGTTTTTATTTACATTTTACACAACGTCCCAACTTCAACGGAATTGGGGTTGTAATATGTTTGCAAATAACAGCTCATGGGCGCTTATTTGGACGAGAGCGGCAGCGCAGCAGCACGCCAGCACAGCGTCAGACTTTTTTTTTCTCCCCCTCTCTTTTTTTTTTCCTCCTCCGTCTTTTGATAGTTTTGCGGGACATTAGTCCCTTTTTGAGGGACGCGGGACAGAGGGTTGAATTTCGGGACTGTCCCGTGAGATCCGGGACAGGTGGGCACCCAAAGCCAGAGTACAGTACACCACTACTTAGTACTCAATCCAGATTGTGTGATTTTTGTTTTGTTTTCTGTTTACATTTTGTCAGTTGGAAGAAAAAAGTTACCAGACCAACCAGAATAACCAAGTGAATATTGACCAAACATAATCACATTAGTTAAATAATTAGTCATTTCAGTTTGGTTTTAACAAATTGTGGACTATCCCGATTCTAAAAGGTTCTTTGAAATGCTGTCTTAAAGTGTATTAAAAAACTAATTATATAACACCATCAAATTTTTGACATTTTTGGATACTGTACATACTGTACAGAACCCCTGGAGGGGTTCCCGTCAACTAAGCCAAGGTAAAGCTACCACTAGGGGTTCTCGCCTATAATGGGTTAAATAAACACTAATACCTTCCATCCGGGCGACACGGTCACATCCGGAAACTTCTGCTCGATCAATTGGAGAAATCTACGGGAAGGAAGAAAGGGAGGAAGGGAAAGTTGAAGGGGGGAAGAAAGGAAGGAATTGTCACAAATGCGGCACAGGGAACAAACAAAATGGCTACTATAATAATTGCCAATGACAGCAGGTGACTTATTAACCCATTCATAACCAAACCCTTTTGATGTTTTAGTGTAAAGGACCACACTGCCACTTTTCAAGCTGCCTTTATATAATCGGTCCTCACCAGGGGTGTAGTGGAGGGGGGACGGCGTCCCCCCACTTTTCACATCTAAGATACTTTTGGGGCAAAAATAGGCCTATGTTTTTTTGGTCTTGTCATTTACTTTCATGGCTACAATTAGGCATTGTAAACAATCTTTCTCAATATGCTATACTTGTTTTAATAGCGTGTCTGTGTGTGTCGCAAATGCAAGTGTGCAGGCACGTGTCTTAAAGGGGATTTCCACTCATTTTCAATATTTTACTATGTCATTAATATACCTTAGGAGATGTTGTGTGGACATGGTAAAAGGTTCCCCCCCATTCTGTGCTTCCTAGAAATGGAAGTCTGAAAAAAATGACATCATCAAGATGTGTTTCACCATGTTAATGAGTTTCCTTTTTTCTGAGAGTGTACAAATGGAATTTGAAAATGGGTCGAATTCCCCTTGTAGATGGAAGGATGGATGGATGGATTTTCAGATGTTTCTCGGGCCTAAAAAGGGTCGGCTCATGCCAGCCCGCCTGACCTGGTGGCGTTGACCACAGGCATGAAGCTGGGGACGTTGGGTCCCAGTATGATGTCAGCGTTGAGCCACACCGGTCTGTTGACGCCCAGCGTCTGGTTCTTCTTCTGCAACACATCCAGAGACGGACCCACCGACTCGATGGACTTAAAGTCCAGCTTGATTCCTAGAGAATGAGGTATTTAAAGGGTATACTTTTTAAAGGTAGGGTAAGTGATTTGAACTCCATCGCGTAGTACCAGCCTGGTGCACTAGGGGCCCCCAAGAGTAGCTACACTATGTGAACCTGCTGCTCGATCCTGATTGGAGGAGAATTCACCCTCCACCTGGGGAACTTTTATTAGCTCCTCTGCTAACGTGGGGGAGGGGGAAACTCCATATATGGTCTGCACACCTTATAATACAGCATTTTAACAGAAAAAAAAATTGGGGTGATATCTGACAAATTTTGTCAGGTATCACCCATTTTTTTCTGTTAAAATAGTCTATTATAAGGTGTGCAGACCATATATGGACTCTCCCCCCTCCCCATGTTAGCAGAGGAGCTAATAAAAGTTCCCAAGGTGGAGGGTGAATTCTCCTCCAATCAGGATCGAGCAGCAGGTTCACATAGTGTAGCTACTCTTGGGCGCCCCTAGTCCACCAGGCTGGTACTACACAATGAATTTCAAACCACTTACCCTACCTTTAATGCCAATATACCTAGGTATGCCCCTCCGCAAACTGCTATGGTCCAATCACAGACAAGCATAACGTGTCGGACGGTGGAGACTGGAGACTTGTTTTAATTGTTGTGAGTAATTATTTGGTAAGCCAAGGCCCAGATCTGGTGGTACAGGCTTTTGGCCGACCACAAGCCCCCAGACCTGATTTGCTGCCATGCAGCCAATGAGAAGACCTACACTATACCTGGCTACACCATAGCGATTGACAAAAATGGCCAATGTTAGAAAGGCGGAATTCTTTTGTGCTTTAGTCAAGTGCATAGCCTATATAATTCCAAATGTTTACTTATCTCTGCAATGCAGTATTGATGCCTGAACACTGTCCCGCTACCTTTTGTAGAAGCCAGCACGGCGTCCAGCCATTGGTCCAGAGTGTTGTCGCTGGTGAGGTCAGGGGGGTGGGCCATGATGGGGATTGGCTCGGGCAGTCTGGGGTCCACGTTGACGTCTGCCTCCAGGATCATCACATCGCCTAGTAAGGAGAGGCGATGGAGATGACGATGTGAAAGCTTAGAATTGCACCGGATCATCTCCAGTTTATACGGCTGGTGGACCTTGCCTGTGTCAAGCCTACATGGAGTCATTCAACAGGCCTGAAAATTTACACTCTTGGTGCCGCCCTGTTGGTCATATGAGGTACTGCACAGAGCCGTGATACATATGTACATTCAAAACCTACCAGTGTATTTCCACTCAGACATGAAACAGGAAGTAAATAGTAGTAGTTAGGTTGTTTTGTTTGCTCTCATATCAATCGGTGGAATTCTGTCCGTGATGCAGTCAAAAATCACTATAAAGATCTAAATGGAGGGTGCTTTTCAGAAAAGAATGGATTATTTTGAGAAAACAGCGTGGGTAGCTTTTGTTGAGTTTTGACATTATGGGATACGAGACGAACAATAGCAATCTGCCTAACAACCATGACGTTGTATTGGTGAGTTGGCTGAACTTCTTTGCCTTTTTAAACTATTAAAAAACATTTTTCAATAGTTTAAATGGCCAGTCTACAAGCTCACAATGTGTCAATAGATTGGCATGTTGAACTATTCCAAAAAGTTTTTTTCAATATCGTAAAAACAATGATAAGGGGTTTAGGATAAGGGGTTTAGATGGTAACGAAAATGGAGCCCTAAGTGTGTGTGTGTGTGTGTGTGTGTGTGTGTGTGTGTGTGTGTGTGTGTGTGTGTGTGTGTGTGTGTGTGTGTGTGTGTGTGTGTGTGTGTGTGTGTGCACGCGCGTTCATATTACTTTCTAGAGCTTTCGTCATCTCAGACTTGTTGTTGGCTCGGTGATACCAGGTGGCCAGCAGGCCGTCTCGTTGGCTGATTTCGCCGCTCTGAACCAGGAAGTCCAGCATGTCTCCACCAGTAGGAAACGTCATGTTAGATGAATCTGATTGGATCAGCAAAGACAGGCAGATGCACACGGAGGGCACATTAAGGCACATTATTCGCATCGAGAGGTGCCAGGAAAACTCCTAAAGCAGGCGTCTTGAAACAGCTGGTGCATGGAAATAGCACTTCAACTTACAGCGAGTGTTGGCAAAGTGTTTTGCTTTGTTTTGTCAGGTGTTTCATATTTTTTTTATCCCACGATTTTTGTGGGATTTTTTCACCCAGTGCCAATTCCTAATGTGATCCTGGGCTCTACACATCCTCCACCAACCTCGGGAGGCAGCGGACTGGCCTCATGCTTCCTTCAATGCATCAGGAGTTCAAGCTGCCTTCTTTTCACCTGACAGGGGGAGTTTCCCTGGTTGGACGTGGCACGTGGAAGGAACACGTTATTCCAACCAGTCCCTGTCCCCTCCATCAGGCGCCCCGGCTGGCCAGGGGGAGGCAGTCTAGAGTGCAGGATTACTGCATGTTTTTGTGAGAACAGAAACTCCGCCCTTTCACCAATGAAGCATCATATTAAAAGGGTAAGATTTTGTGTAGTTATAGGCTACACTTTACACAATGCAGCCAAAGCCAGCCAGACAACGTTAGTCAGTCTTGTCATGTACAAATGAACAAATACATAAATATCAAAATGAATCGATTTTGAACCTAGCGATTAGATATTGATATTGTGCCATTATTATTTTTTTCCACCCCTAATAACTACATTTGGATCCAATATCCTCCCTGCAATAGCCCTTAGAATGACCTTTGTTCTGTTGTGCTTTGATGGCACCTGATGTGGCATGGAAATAAAAAACACCACCAGCTAACTAAATAACAGCTTGTATCTAATAGCTAACCAACGTGAAAGTCAGTCAGCAATAATGGAAAAGTGTATGGTCCAGTGTCCAAACCATTAATTTTCAGGGGTAAAAATGGATAAAAGCACATTTTGTAAAAAGCTCTATATTATTATTCAAGATGGGTTAATCATCAAGTGCATTAATGCTTTAATAAAATGAAAATACTATTTTCACCAGAGCCACCATTCTTGATGAGGAGCAGCGAAGGGACAGCGATGACAATGAGCAGCCCCAGCAGTCCTCCTGCCACACACAGCATCAGCTGCCCCTTGGACAGACAGCCCAGGTAGACTCTGTCCCCAGCGTCGCTGCAAGAGTCTCTGCAGGAAACAGTCCAACATCAGTCGACATACAGAAAAATTAAACCGGGAGGCCACCCTTTTCAGCACTTTACTATGTCATAAATACTGTACACCTTTACTTGGAGATATTGTATGGACATGATAACCCCCCCCACACACACACACACTCTGTGTTTACTAAAAATGGAGGTCTGAATACAATCAGTAACATTGATGAAACACAGCTTGATCATCAAGTTGCGTTTCTCCGTGGTAATGATTTTCCTTTTCAGGACCCTTTTTTCTGGGATTGTACAAATGGAACCAAATGTACGTCAAGGTTCATTTGGTTCCATTTGTAACCTCTCTACGAACTTTAAGACATTAGGGGTATTTATTTACAATACAGCTGCATGAATGATTGAATGAATGAATGAATGAATGTTTTATAAACAGAGATGAGAGTTACACTACAGCAAATCTGTAAAACTGATTGGACACACTAGTTAAGAATACAATCTTGTTTACAATAGTGGCCAACCTGTTCGTATCAAACCCTAAGAAATAGCATATGTATTATTAGTAAACTTTGAGCCACCAACCTGTCCCCCATGTTTGTCTGTGTCCACCGTCCACTGTGTCTTCTGTTGTTGTTGTTACTGCCGAGAGAGAGAGAGAGAGAGAGAGAGAGAGAGAGAGAGAGAGAGAGAGTGAGAGTGAGAGAGAGATAACAAAGAGGGATTTTTACCTTCCTTTAATCTGGACATTATCTAAGGAGCAGAGATCACAGTGATTTCCCAAGGCTGTGTGTGTGTGTGTGTGTGTGTGTGTGTGTGTGTGTGTGTGTGTGTGTGTGTGTGTGTGTGTGTGTGTGTGTGTGTGTGTGTGTGTGTGTGTGTGTGTGTGTGTGTGTGTGTGCGTGCATATCTCTCCTCTCATCACTCGGCCTTGAAAACACCTGCCCTTTGACACTGATGTAAATTCAGAGAGTGAGTGAGTGAGGAAGAGAGAGAGACAGAGGGTTGTGAATGAACTAGATAAATATTCTGTGAATTATCCACAGAATACAAATATAAGAGCATTGTTTTGCAGTGGAATCATTCCCAAAGGGTGGTGCCCAAGGCCGAGGGCAGAGAAAACCACAGTGAATGTGTTTCCTGACATCCAGGCTTTAGGTGTCAGGCATCAGGACAAACACTGAAGAAAAGACAGAACATCTGTCATGCTAGAGCTCTGATGAGACTTACTTTATTAAGAGGAAACAGTAAACCCCACCCCAAAAGCTGCTGTCCAAATAGTATAACAACTGTTGCTATGCAGTTGAAGCTTTCTTGTCTTTTCCCCACATTGCTAACTGCCTATTGGACGAGGACACATTCATCCGCAGCGGCAGAGAAAAGAAAAACTAGAAACTAGAAAAATTAGTGTCAAAAGCTGATTACGGATTGACTCACCAGGATGGACTCTGGATGGCTTGATTCTAGTCTTACAATAATTGATAGCATTTTTATTTTCTATTTTTTTTTTATCTACAGAGATCAAAAAAGAAATAAATAAAAAATAGTTGAGCAGGTGGCTGACACTAAACTCAGGCAATGTTAACAGAGCAATGTGCTATAGAATGAATGCATGAAGTGAATGGCAAACTGAGTTTAAGTTTTGTTTATATCAGGGGTTTTCAACCTTTTTGATTCCAGGGACCACCATTTATTCAGAATTTGAGCCACGGACCACCATTTGAGGACATTTTAGCCCCACAGACCCCAAAACTAAAGATTTCTTTTGCTTTTCTCCATCTTCTAGTTGTGTAGACTTGGGGCTAATTCAGATGATGAATATTTTAACTCTTGAGAGCGTAAAAATGAAACCAAATGGACCCTCGCGGGTCCATTTGGTTTCATTTTTACGCTCTCAAGAGTTACATCTGGTTAACCAACTTAGCAGGGGACCACCTGGAACCATCTCAGGGACCACTGGTGGTCCCCGGACCACCTGTTGAAAACCCCTGGTTTATATGTGTTTTGTGCTCCCATGTGTGTTTTCCATCGCCACAAATAACCAAGTTTGAACAATCAGTCCTTCATATCATAATATGATATGAAGGATTGATTGTTCAAACTTGGTTATAATAATAAGCTCCTATATTATAGGAGCTTTAGCTGTAAATTGCTCTCAGGAACAGCTTGTTGGATTTTGTCCTCATAATGATGGCATCAAGGCACCCTGCTTATAATTCCTCCTCTCCATCAGTCTTCAGTTCCAAATTTGTATTTCCACTTTGTTTAGAATGTCCACCATTGTTGATTTTCCAAGTTGACATGGAATTTAACAAGCCTGGTTTTATCTAGCATTGCCATCAGCATTATGACTCTATAAAATATCCTCTTCATATCAGCACCTCCACCACCTCAGGACATTGTGGTACTGAGCTGCCCATAAAGACATGACAAGGACTGGTTATATCAGTGGTGACTGATGCTCAAACCTTTAGAAATAAGCTTGAGGTACATATACAATATGATGCAAAATGCACTTACTGTATGAGCTAGTAGGCGTTCCTGGATAACTTCCAGGTATGATGATGTCACACATGTACAGTTCACCAATGGACTAGTTCAAGGAGAACTAAAGTCTATTGACAGTGCTTTATTGGCTGTTAGATTAAGTTAATGATAGCCTATCAATACTGTTTAATACAATGGCTATGAATATGTCACAGAGTTTCCACTGGCGAACAGCTAGGTTGGTATAGCCTACCACTGGTTGTCCAATGATCTAATATCGAATAGAAAGATCTATATAGGTTTATATATTGTTGTCCCCTCAACGATGTTGTCCTCATGAATGAATAGCACACAATAACGTCTCCAAAGGATTTACCATAGACTGTTTTTATCTTTTGCATTTCATTTATCCACTTTGGATTGATGGTACATTATGTACTGGATGGGTGTTTGTACCATATACACGTGTTCTGATACCAATGCCAGTACATTGGTACTGGACTCTTTGGACTCGTTGAATCAATGCCATGCAATCTGTCAGTGTTCCATCTATGGATACATTGACTCCGATTAGGTTCATCTGTTTGATTTCTTTGGCTGAAACTTAAAAGGTCATGAACAGATCACTTTTTTCCCCATCACTTACTTGATTTTGTTATGACCTTAATTACACATTCATGTATGTTTTATTACATGCATTTGACTAGCATAACATAACTGCAGTACACATAATGTCCCAATCAGTTAAATCAGTTGCCATATGGGCAATCATTAATCAATGAATGTAACATGATGCAGTCATAACACAATGCATAAAGAGACGTGCCCTCAGAGGGCATTCTTTGGTCAACATTGCATTATTTTAATGCGATCAATGCCCATACCCATACCCAAGGTGAGCGAAGCCTTTCGGTGCAGAGTTTGCATGTTCTCCCCATGTACCCTAGGGCAGGTATACCGTCAAACTATTGGTCCAGGGTGAATAAATCCATACAGTCTTCTAGCTCAGGAGGGCTACAGTCTTCATCACTTTGCTGCTGTTGTCCTCTCTTCCGTCTCCGTTTGTAGACGCTCCTTTCTTTCCTCTCTTCCGCCGCGTCGCCGTTTTCTGTCTCCGGCATGTCAGGGATTTGTAGTTCTGGCCGTGGTTCCACGGAGAGTGCCGCGTGCAGACTCTGGTAGAAACTACAGCACGGAAGGAGCAAATGAGCCAGAATCAGTGTGGCTGCAGGAACCGTTTACTTCTACATTTATTTCCACTTTTTATTTAAAACCAGGGTAGGGCCAAGGGCAGGCCATAATTTACTCTAACCCTCCCAAAGTAGATTCTGAAAACTGACCGTTGTATCCGTCTGAGGTTCTCCTCCATCTTCTGATTGGCCACCTGGACCAGGAAGTGGATGTAGTCCTGGCCAACCAGGACGTTTCCCTGCAGACTGAGAGGAACCTCCAGGCCGTGGGTGCTACGTACCGCCTGGGAGGGCGAAAACAACATAAAGCGCACCATGGTGTTTAAAATGAACTTGCTGTACTGTAATAGCAGAACAAAGGGCTATGAAATGAAGCGCACCGTGATTATCTTCCCAGTTTTGCCGATAGTGAGGCCAGAATTCCTGAAGCCTGAGTTGATGGCCACCGAATGCTGGAGACAAGGGAGATTTAGTAGAGAAGTGTGAGCATGCTAGGAGGGGAGGTACACGTTTAAGTTGAAGATTAATTGTCACCCTAAATGATTAATTGTCACACTAAAAAGTTTCCATTGAACATGAATAGAAGTTCTGTATGTCTAGTATGCGGCAGACTAACTAGACTAACAAAAAATGCTCTGGGCAGATATGATAATGTCCAAAGTAATTAATTATGTTGGTTTAATGTGATTTGTTAGATTACTTGATTTTCATACTAGGCAAACATGCTTTTTGAATACAATTTATTTCTTTTTTTGTCATAATTTCATGATCTGAAATTGTTTCAATGCCAGTCTAGCAGTCGCATTAGGTTGCATTCTCACCTAATACTTCGGTAGACTCTATGCGAATGGGCAGAAATGATTCTTGCAAATTTAATTTGGAACTCATTTATCCATGTGTTCCTTTCTTCATTCTCGTATGCCAAAAACAACTTCTTCCCCCAATGCTATATTCACTCCCCATGTTTAATGCTATTGCTATCACACCTGTGTTTTGAAGCAAAGCGAAACCACCATTTTTGGGAGTCGTAGAATGTGGTTAATTGATGGATACTTAATTGATGCGGTTAATTGGTGCACAATAGCATACGAATGAGACTTTGCATCTCCCAAATGAAATGATACTTTACAACAATACGCAGCATGATTCGTTTTGAACGCAGTTTAAATCTTTCTGGTGTGAAGGTGACCTTAGTGGACAAAACATCATTCTATATCTAGTTCTCACCAGTAGCTGTGCGTCTTGCAACCTTCTGCACTGCACATGAAGAACGAAGGGCTCGAACTTCAACACGGCATCTCCACTGGCCCTGGACACACTGGACACCTGGCCAGCACACGCACACACACACACACACACACACACACACATTGTTTTGACTCTTATTATTAGTAAGGTAATTGCTAGACAAAACTATTTAACTAGGAAAATGAGCTCACCAGCTCTTCGGGTTGGCATTTCTGGTGGGATACAAATAGCCAGACACAGTTCTGTTTCTGGACATCAGTACTCTCTGAAACCTGAGAGAGAGAGAGAGAGAGAGAGAGAGAGAGAGAGAGAGAGAGAGAGAGAGAGAGAGAGAGAGAGAGAGAGAGAGAGAGAGAGGCTATAAAAACAAGCGCAAACAAACAATGAACATAGGTCAGATGGGTAGTCATTTAGTCTGTTACCCATTTAGAAGATTAGCTAATGGAATACAGCCACCCTAAAGGCTACGGTCTGTACTATCTAGCCCTGCAAATGTAAACAGAGCTGCTACATTTAAACAGATGTTTAACATAATTTTTCTCTTACTTTTCCTGATAATGAAAAAAGAAAAAAAAATCCAATGCCCTGTTATGCCTGTTGTTAACATGTGTAGATTAATGCAATGTGAAATAACTATTTACAAAACCATGTTCCATCTTCCAACTGTATATATTTTTTCAAGTCGTCCAGCGACAACAACATATGCTTTAGTTTTGTGTCTGAGAGGATAAATGTCATAAAATGGAGATTCCATGCCTCAAAAGCTGAATAAACAATGGGATTAGAAATGAAAGGAGTTGAAAACCACATGGTTTATATAGAGGATCACTAGTCTGACTCCTGGTCCATTTGGTTGAAAAGTATGTCTTAAAGGTACAAGCATGTGATGACAATGTGATGCCATCATCCAGGGGTGGACTGGGAGCTCAAAACGTACCGGGCAATTTTGTCTCAGAGCGGCCCTCTGAAGACCCTTATTAGCGTTGCAATCAGGCGTGCAATCTTTGTGGGGGCTCCGGGGCCTGAGCCCCCATGAGAATTTAAGACATAAGGGGCTCTGGGGCTCGGGCTAACTAAAATTAGTTAGTTAGTTTTAGTTAACTATAAAAACCCTGCAATAGGCAGTCTCATTTGAAGAGGACAGAGGGCCGCCAGCACTGATTCGTGGGCCGGTTTTGTGCAGATTTTTTTTTTATTCATTATTATTATTATTTTTTTTAATTAAAACACGACATTAACGGCCCCCGGGGGGGTCGGCCCACCGGGAAAATGCCCTGTATGCCAGACTGTCAGTCCACCCCTGCCATCATCGTTATAACCATGTTTTTTTCAGACCTCCATTTCTAGGAAGCAGAATGGCCACACAATCTCTCTAAGGTATATTAATGAAATAGTAAAAAATAAATGTTGAAAATGGGTGGACTGACTTCCCCTTTAACTGATTATGAAATAATATCTATCTATCTATCATTCTTGAGATTATCGATAAAGAACGGCTGGTTCCACTGGGGCTCGAACCCAGGACCTTCTGCGTGTAAAGCAGACGTGATAACCACTACACTATGGAACCTGTGTGATCTCACCCCGTCGATGAGGATCACCCTCCCAGAACAGGAGCTGGTGGTGAAGTAGTTCTTACAGCCGTTGAGCAGACGCACAACGTGGGAGATGTCTTCATCCACACTGCCTTTCTTGCTCGCATCCAACTTGCTCAGGCTCTGCTTCTTCCACTGACTGAATAATGCGACATTCTCCTCCATGGTCGTTTTTTAATTTAACATTCCTTTTCGATGAAAGAGCCACACATCATCATCACCTCGCTTTGAACAGAACTGACTGCACTAGCTGACTTCCATTGTTTGTTTACATGCGTTCGCCTTTCTACAGTGGCCGACAGGGCTCAATCGCATAGTTCGAGGATGTCGCCAGGGTTGCCACGTTGGCTTGTAATAAGCGATGTTGGCTCGTTTTTTACGCCCGCAAAAGTTTGCTTGTAAGGCTATTTCATTGCGATTGATTGTTTGATTGTTTGATTTATTAATTTATTGATTGATTGATTGATTGATTGATTGATTGATTGATTGATTGATTGATTGATTGATTGATTGATTGATTGATTGATTGATTGATTGATTGATTGATTATCAGTTTGCAGTAACTTCTTTCAATTGTAACTTCATGGTCATTATACTAATTTATATATTTCCATTCCATTCATGCTTATTAATACTTGCAACATTGACTGATGGCATTGAGATGACACACGCAGGCCTACTGATTGGCTATAGTTCCAAAATGAGTAAGTAGTGGACAAAAACTTGAAAATCCTTAGTTTTGGGGCTGAGAGACTGAACTCAGCATTAAAATGGTGGTCCGTGGCTAAAATGCAGAAAAGAATAGTGGGCCCTGGTATAAAAAAAATGTGAAAACCTGTGTAGAAATAGATTAAAGTGCGTATTGTTTTACACCTAAAATACAGCTTATTATTTCCTAGAAATTCCTACAGCTAAATCTGGCAACACAGCTAGTTGTCGCCACCTGGTGGCCATGATGAGAGCAGCAACGGTAGTAGCAGCAGCTTGTCCTGACAGTGCACGGGGTAAGAAAGATCTCTGCTTGTTGTGTTTATTTAATACAACCAAGTGCTGTAATGGCGTTATCTCACATTAGCAGTGTTGCTCTCCATTCAGTAATGTGAATGTCACAGCCACGCGCTGTCCTTATATGGCTTAATTCAAAGTTATCCTGGATTCATTTAGCTGACATGAAAGCTTGACTTTTTAAAGTGTATGTATATCTACGGTCTGGGAGCAATTAGCTTCCTAATATACAGATCCGGTTTAGAGCGGATGCGGAAACTGTGAGTCTGGGTTCGTTGGCGTGCATGTGGAAAATGATGCCGGGTTCATTTCTGCTCTCAGCGGAACTGACAGTAAATGGACAGTAAACACTAATGCCACTGTGTGTGTGTGTGTGTGTGTGTGTGTGTGTGTGTGTGTGTGTGTGTGTGTGTGTGTGTGTGTGTGTGTGTGTGTGTGTGTGTGTGTGTGTGTGTGTGTGTGTGTGTGTGTGTGTGTGTGTGTGTGTGTGTTATTTTTTTAATTTCAAATCACTGTAGTGATTACTGAAAATACATTGACAATTGTATTAAACTATAGTAGTAATGCAATCGATTATCTGCAAAGAAAATGATGGCTACTGATTATTTCCATTGCAAAACGATATGATACCACTCCTAGTCAATGTCGCTGATTTCATTTCGATATACTTAATATATCGTTACACCCCGCGTGCAACTATTAGTGTTTTGTCATGGTTTCAAACTCTTTTTGGGTGTATGTAATAATCTGTTGGAAGTAACCTGAGTCACACAGTTCGATGCTCTGAAACACTGTTTAACTAGTGCTGCTGTCCAAAGTCCATCAGTGTGTGTGTGTGTGTGTGTGTGTGTGTGTGTGTGTGTGTGTGTGTGTGTGTGTGTGTGTGTGTGTGTGTGTGTGTGTGTGTACTGTGCTCACACACACAGACATGATGGCGAGTGGCTGCAGGCTGATGAGAGCCATACGAGTCAGTGAGTTTGGAGCTCCTTCGGTCCTCAAGTTGTGTTCGGACGTCCCGGTGCCAAACCCTGGCCTGAGAGAGGTGAGAGGATAACCGGAACACTCCCCCCTAAAAACACCCTGTTTCCTTCCCCAGACTACTCTCCTCCCAACGGTTCCTGTATTTTTTATTTTTGTTTTTACTGAGGGTAAGTTTCGGTATAATGGGTGGGTTTTGAGCATAGTTTCACTGCAGTTAATGTTTTTGGTATAAGGTTCAGAAGGTTCTTTGTGGAGGACGATTCAGAAATAGGATAAAAACAGGTCAGCTTAATTTCTATTGGCTTTTATCGATGTGATAGTGGGTAGGTCACCACACAGCACATTTTTGTTTACAGGAAGTAATTAAAATGGTTTAATTTCATGGTTTTGATATAAAATCACATAAAAGTGAAAAAGTTCACATTATTTTGCAAGTATTGTCTGGTATGGCCATATAATGATAATGATCACAGATGTGGTCTTAAAGTGTGAAAAACATATTTCTTTCCATTCACGACTAGTCCTTTAAATTGTCACTTGACTGTCACCTGTCATCATAACACACATATTGAGAACCACTGCTGTATACTACTACGTAGTCTTCTTTAAAGCCATACTGATTTTACTGTGTGTGTGTGTGTGTGTGTGTGTGTGTGTGTGTGTGTGTGTGTGTGTGTGTGTGTGTGTGTGTGTGTGTGTGTGTGTGTGTGTGTGTGTGTGTGTGTGTGTGCGTGTGTGCGCATGTGTGTGTGTATTCGTGTTCTCATGCAGGTGTTAATCCGCGTCCACGCGTGCGGAGTCAACCCCGTGGAGACGTACATCCGAGCTGGGACCTACTCCCGCAAACCCAGCCTGCCGTACACGCCGGGCAGCGACGTGTCTGGGGTGGTGGAGGCGGTGGGCCAGGGAGTCACTGCACTGAAGGTGAGTGGTGGAGGCAGTGGGCCAGGGAGTCACTGCACTGAAGGTGAGTGGTGGAGGCAGTGGGCCAGGGAGTCACTGCACTGAAGGTGAGTGGTGGAGGCAGTGGGCCAGGGAGTCACTGCACTGAAGGTGAGTGGAGGCAGTGGGCCAGGGAGTCACTGCACTGAAGGTGAGTGGAGGCAGTGGGCCAGGGAGTCATTGCACTGAAGGTGAGTGGAGGCAGTGGGCCAGGGAGTCACTGCACTGAAGGTGAGTGGTGGAGGCATTGGGCCAGGGAGTCACTGCACTGAAGGTGAGTGGTGGAGGCATTGGGCCAGGGAGTCACTGCACTGAAGGTGAGTGGTGGAGGCATTGGGCCAGGGAGTCACTGCACTGAAGGTGAGTGGTGTGGAGACAGTGGGCCAGGGAGTCACTGCACTGAAGGTGAGTGGAGGCATTGGGCCAGGGAGTCACTGCACTGAAGGTGAGTGGTGTGGAGACAGTGGGCCAGGGAGTCACTGCACTGAAGGTGAGTGGAGGCATTGGGCCAGGGAGTCACTGCACTGAAGGTGAGTGGTGTGGAGACAGTGGGCCAGGGGGTCACTGCACTGAAGGTGAGTGGAGGCAGTGGGCCAGGGAGTCACTGCAATGAAGGTGAGTGGTGGAGGCAGTGGGCCAGGGAGTCACTGCACTGAAGGTGAGTGGTGGAGGCAGTGGGCCAGGGAGTCACTGCACTGAAGGTGAGTGGTCAAGTCAATTTTATTTCTAAAGCTTCCGACCCCTTAATGTCCACCACCACAATGTCCAACGAGACACCAAATTGAACCAGCTGGATTGCAGAGAAGCCATATCTTTACTGTAAGGTGGCTGCGTGATGTTGACTCGTTCTAAATTAAACTAAGACGAACGCAGCAGGAGGTGGTGTAAGTCTGTAAGATATGCCTGCGTGAGCAGCCGAATCTAGCCGATAAAAATAGCATTTTATACAGGATTTCAGTGACCCAGCTTTTGCGTGCACGAGAAAAGCAAAGAGTACGCCACCATAATTGAAACGAAGTCTCCAACTTGTGGAATGGTGGAATGACAAAAGTAAAAAGCAAGTGTGTAAGTGTGTGTGTGTGTGTGTGTGTGTGTGTGTGTGTGTGTGTGTGTGTGTGTGTGTGTGTGTGTGTGTGTGTGCGTGTGCGTGTGCGCGCGCGTGCGTAAGTGCAAAGGGAATTCCACCCATTTCCAACATGTTGTGTACTGTATACCTTAGAGATGTTGTGTGGGCAAAATAAAAAGGTTCTCCCATTCTGTGATTCCTAGGAATGGAGGTCTGGAAAAAAATCATTAGCATAGTGAAACACAACTTGATGACATCATCACGTTGTGTTTTAAAATGCTAATGATTTTTCTTTTAGGACCTTTCTTCTGAGAGTGGAATTGGAACGGTCGCCGATATGGGTCAATAGGGGTCGCCACATTTTGGGTAACATCCCAGGGGTTGACACTAAGGTCTCCGAGGCACTTGCTCATCGGGCAAGTACACGTTCTACTTGCCCTCAGGTCATGGTCACTTGCCCCCCAAAATATATATTGTAAATTTTGCATTTAAGTTTACTTCCTACTTGGGTGCTTTAAACCAGGGGTTTTCAACAGGTGGTCCGGGGACCACCAGTAGTCCTTGAGAGGGTTCCAGGTGGTCCCCAGCTAAGTTGGTTAACCAGATGTAACTCTTGAGAACGTAAAAATGAAAAACTCTTGAGAACGTAAAAATGAAACCAAATGCACCCGCAAGGGTCCATTTGGTTTCATTTTTACACTCTCATTTTTACACTCTCAAGAGTTAAAATTCATCATCTTAATTAGCCCAGGTCGCAATGACCACCTTCAAGACAAATTTATCTTATCAAATTTACACTTGCCCGATCGGGCAACCAGGTAGCAGTCTTCACTTGCCCCACCATTTTTTTGCATCCCCAGGTGCTCCTCTGAGTACTAGACCAAAATAGTTATGTGCAGCCCTGACCATACCACAGGTCTACTGAGAAACAAACTGTGTGTGTGTGTGTGTGTGTGTGTGTGTGTGTGTGTGTGTGTGTGTGTGTGTGTGTGTGTGTGTGTGTGTGTGTGTGTGTGTGTGTGTGTGTGTGTGTGTGTGTGTGTGTGTGTGTGTGTGTCTGTGTCTGTGTCTGTGTGTGTTGTGTTTCCAGGCTGGAGACAGAGTGTTCACCACGGCCACAGAGTCGGGAGGGTATGCAGAGTATGCCGTGGCTGCGGACCACTCGGTCCACACCCTGCCCGACGCGCTGGACTTCACCCAGGGAGCTGCTATAGGAATACCATACTTCACTGCATACAGAGCCCTGGTCCACAAGTAAGACCAGAGGAGAACCGTAACTTCACTTTATACTCACTGAGCTCTGGTGGCAGGGGCGGATGTAACATTTCCCAATTGGGGGGCAGGAGAAAATGGTAAGGGGCGGCTTCATGAGGCCGCATCCATACCATTTTCAGTTACAGGACTTTTATTAGGCAAGTAAAGCACCAACAATAACATCAGTTGTTGTTGAAGTTGCAACAGACACGCAGCATAAAACTAAAGGTCTGACTCAGAGAGTTTTCTGTTTTCAATGATGAAATGCTGTTGGTTTTGTGGTGACACAGCTGGAGTTATTCAGTAGCAGTAGTAGTGTTTCATATCACTCTAATTTGAAATATCTTGAGTTGTTTTGCATGCCATCATGCTTGGTGGGGCAGTCAGGGGATTTAGGGGGGCATTGCCACTGTAGTTCCACACTCACTCCAGAGGGTCACATTGCATGTAACTGCTGTGTAGCAAAAATAGCCGATCTGCAAGCTCAAGATTTTGAGCTTTTTAACTAAATGCAAATGTATGGTGCTTTTCGTTTTCAATACTAGTAATAAGGAGTAACGTTTACAATTTAGGCTTTTAGCAGGCACTCTTAGCTCTGAAACACTTAATTTTGTTACAATAAACATGGGTATATTTTATTTTACTGCCAGCCAAAACCAATCTGATTCGTTAAATGAGTCACGTGACCCGTGGCCAATCAGATCTCTATCTTGAATAGAAGTGATACAGATCTGATCCAGGCTAGATTTGGCTGCCAGTGTTAAACAGGCCTTTCAGACACTACAGATTTTTGTATTTTTTCCAATTTTGTACATGTTTAAGAGGTGACAGTATGTAAATAGACCACTTGGTGTGTTTTTTATGTGCATTGATGTCTTCCCTTTGTATTTAGGGTTTCTTCCTGGGGGCTGAACCTTTCCAGTCAAACGTACCAATGAAAAAAACTTCAATATAGTGACATCACATGCTCAGCCCCTCCTCTAACTCCTCCCCCTTTTCATACAACTAAAGATATGGGTGTGGCTTCAGTTCAGGTGGATCTCCACCCATCACCACCAACCAGGCAAACCAGGCATACTTAATGAACTGGCTGGGTGGAATCATAAAAATGACAGTTTAATAAACACTGTACACTTTTTTGGGGGAAAAAAATCTTACTTTTCATATAACATTAATACCTGATGATCATGTTTTAGGGTAGAAAAAAAATCATGACAGTCCATCTTTAATCTTGGAACAGAGGAAACAGGCGGATAGAGGGAAAATATATGGAAATCTGTTGTGTGTTGCAGAGCTCACGCCAAAGCCGGAGAAACTGTTCTGGTTCACGGAGCGAGTGGAGGGGTGAGAACCTGTTTCTCTGCACTATAGATGCCATGTACCAGCTCATTATGCATCGTGAAGCATTGTGTAGTGAGCTTGTGGCTCGGCTATTTTCTTTTTTGTTTCATTATTTTTTTCCTGTGTGTCTGCAGGTGGGCGTGGCAGCCTGCCAGCTGTCCCGGGCCTTGGGTCTCAGGGTCTTGGGGACTGCAGGCACACCAGAGGGGATGGAGCTGGTGCTGAACAACGGAGCTCACCTCTGCTTCAATCACAGGGAACAGGACTACACTCAGAAAATCATGGTACACACACACACACACACACACACACACACACACACACACACACACACACACACACACACACACACACACACACACACAAACACACCCCCACACACACACACACACACACACACACACACACACACACACACACACACACCTGTATATAGCTTTTTTTTGCCTTTTTTCCCTTTGCGTTGCTTTTACTTTGATGCTGCAGCTGTTTCCATGCAGACACTTGCTTCGTCCTGGAGACGGTCCATAACTTTGTTGTTGTCAACAAAGCATGAAAACAAAACATTTGTCAGGACAGGCGTGACTAATTTGTAAGGGGGGGTGTA
Organism: Benthosema pterotum; assembly: GCA_039105355.1. Classification (NCBI taxonomy): domain Eukaryota; kingdom Metazoa; phylum Chordata; class Actinopteri; order Myctophiformes; family Myctophidae; genus Benthosema; species Benthosema pterotum. Next base: position 28,453,599 of record CM076976.1, read on the forward strand.
TTTGAACTGGGGACCCCGCCAAAACAATGGTGTGTGTGTGTGTGTGTGTGTGTGTGTGTGTGTGTGTGTGTGTGTGTGTGTGTGTGTGTGTGTGTGTGTGTGTGTGTGTGTGTGTGTGTGTGTGTGTGTGTGTGTGTGTGTGTGTGTGCGCGTGCGTGTGCTCTAGGAAGCGACAGACGGCCGTGGCGTGGATGTGATCATTGAGATGTTATCAAACGTCAACCTCAGTAACGACCTGCAGATGTTGGCCCACGGAGGACGAGTTACGGTCTGTCTGTCTGTCTGTCTGTCTGTCTGTCTGTCTGTCTGTCTGTCTGTCTGTCTGTCTGTCTGTCTGTCTGTCTGTCTGTCTGTCTGTCTGTCTGTCTGTCTGTCCAGTCATTTGGATTCCATAGCAGTTTGTCTTCCATGTCTTCCAGCTATGATAAACATAACCACAACCATTCCACTTTGACACACAAACACACATTTATGGACTGTTCTCAGGTGATGTGTGGATTATGGATCTGTGCCTCTTATTTCCTTATGTCTATGTCAGTGCTGCTCAACTATTTCACTATTTTGTTCAAAGAGCTTCAAAATTATGACATTGGGTGCAATTCTCAATCGCTGTGGTGTAGCAGGTATGGTGTAAGTCTTCTCATTGGCTGCATGGCAGCAAATCAGGTCTGGGGCCTTGGGGTAGGCCGAAAGCCTATACCACCAGCCCTGGGCCTGAGCTTACCAAATAAATACCCAGAATAATTAAAACCTGCAAGTCAAAAGGTCAAGAAATCACCTGACCCCCCAATTAAAAATGTTACTATACTCCCCGGCTTTGTTCATCATGAGTTGAAGCTCTTGATGACTGGTTTTAATTAATTATTATGAATAATTATTTGGTAGGCCCAGGCCCAGGCCTGGTGGTAAAGGCTTTCGGGCCTACCTCAAAGCCCCAGACCTGATTCGCTGCCATGCAGCCAATGAGCACGGCCCCAAACCTGATTTGCTGCCATGCAGCAAATGAGAAGACTTACACCAGGCCTGGCCAACCTGTGGCTCTTGAGCCGCATGTGGCTCTTTGGCTGGTTTCATGCGGCTCTTAAGGGCCTTTCACATGACAAGTGTCAAAATTGCTGGGCCTGGCACAGCCATTCATTCCCTATATTATGATTATAAATCGATTTTGTGTGTGAGTTTACAATGTTATATTTTTGATTGTGGAACTGGTTCAACTGAGAATTTGTGTGTGAGACAGTGCACACAATGTTAATTATTGAAAATAACTGGCAATCCATCCATTTTAAACCGGTTATCTGAAGTCGGGTCGTGGGGGCTAGGAGTCATTATCATGTTGGTGTGTGACGTTTACAATAAATCTGTCTGAGCAGAGGTCTGTGTGTGTGAGAGAGAGGAAGGGATGGGGTGATGTTCATGTGTGCCCATCTGTATGATGTGGCTCTTTGCAGCAACACGGTAAAAAAGTGGCTCTTAGTCTCTGACTGGTTGGCCACCCCTGACTTACACCATACCTGGCTACACCACAGCGATCGAGAATTGCACCCATTGACTGTGCATGTGTGTGTTCGTGTGCGTGCTTGTGTGTGTGTGTGTGTGTGTGTGTGTGTGTGTGTGTGTGTGTGTGTGTGTGTGTGTGTGTGTGTGTGTGTGTGTGTGTGTGTGTGTGTGCGTGCGCGTGCGCGCGCGCGTGTGTGTGTGTGTTCCAGGTGGTTGGCAGTAGAGGACCAATAGAGATCAACCCAAGAGACACCATGATCAAAGAGAGCAGCATTGTGGGCGTGGCTCTGTTTTATGCTACACCGGTGAGAGAATGCGCTTAAAGGGGAACTCCACCCATTTTCAACATTTTTTCTGAGAGCGTACAAATGCAACCAAATGAACCCATTAGGGTTCATTTGGTTGCATTTGTACGCTCTCAGAAAAAAAGAAGCGTCTTTAAAAACATCCATTAACATGGTGAAATAGATCTTGATGATGTTGTCACGATGTGTTTCACCATGTTAATGATTTTCTTCAGACCTCTATTTCTAGGAAACACAGAATGGAGAACCGTTTTTATCATGTCCACCCAGCACCTCTAAGGTATACTAATGACATATTAGAATGTTGAAAATGGGTGGAATTCCCCTTTAAAGACTTTCTGTTTGTAGATGCTATCGAGAGTGAAGGTTAGGGTTAGGCCTTTGTACTCCATAGCCGGCAGTCTGCCTGTCTCTGTGTCTTTAAACATGTAATGAATCAGAAATGTTGTTTTTTTTTATTATGGATCCCAACCGATTAACTGGCACAGAGGGTTTCTGAACCAATCAGAGCATACATCCCTTCAGGCGATGGGATGACATAACGCGAGGGACAGTTTACGCTTATGAGCTACTACACACATGAAACACATGGCATGAAACCCAGTAATACACTGGCTGGATGCCAGAATGGGATTCAAAACAGAGTATTTCTGACTGTAATCAAGGCAACTGTGTTTGTGGAGGACGTCTTAGACATTTTTATCTTTAAATTAATAATAATGTAATGATAATTCGCTGATATGATCCTTCAAATAATAATTGAGTTTATCATGGCTCTGAGGGCCCCATTTTGATCATCTTAAGTATCAAGTCTTAAGTCTTAAATCAAAACTTGGAGGTGTGGCAAAGCTGTTTGGCCATTCAAAACAGCTAAACGGCATTGCCACACCTCCAAGTTTTGACTTAAGACTTAAGACCTGATATTTAAGACAATCAAAATTGGGCCCTGAAAGTGTAGCACTGTACGCTTCTGCCTTAAGCCCTTCCCCCTGTCTGTCCTCATCCAATCAGGAAGAGAAGAGGGAGTCTGCGGCGGCGATCTTTGCGGGGATGGAAGCTGGTTGGCTGCGTCCGGCCGTCGGTCGGCAGTACGCGCTAGACGCGGCCGCCCAGGCACATCACGACATCATCCAGTGTCCCGGGGCCGCCGGGAAGATGGTGCTGACCATGTGACCTGCCGCGACGATCATCCAATGTCCCAGGGGTTGCTGGGATAGCAGGTGCTGATCATGTGACCAACGCGAGAGAGAGATGCGATGGTGCTCTTGTTTGAACCAGGCATTGCTTGCCTTGTGCCGTGTACTGTTAAAGAGGTATTGTTTAATAAATTGTTCCGCCACTGCCACTTGAAAAAAAGGCCCTTATTTTGAAGGCCAACTTGTCCCTGGGCCCGCATATACTGGAAGTAAACAATGGCTGTAAAGTGATGCACATGTGATCTGTAGTAGTTCGATCATCGGGCCATTAGACATCTATTGTCTCATAAGACAATGTAATACCAAGAGGATTTTGTGAACTGCGTACAGTAGATTAAAAAAACATACATAATCAACATGATTATTCTTTTAAAATGTGCTGTAAATCTATATGACATTTCAATTGTTGCGTGAAATGTAACCATTTTAGAATAAATCGTTATTTTTGAATAACTGTCAGCTTCTGATGACTTCTGAAAGGGTATAGACCTGTACTTGAGTGAATGTGCTGTATGCTGGTATATTCCATGGAAATATTTTCAGTAAATTAAATAACATTCTGCTAAACTGAAAGTATCACACAATTGAAAAAAGAAAGAAAAAATCTACAAATTTGAGCATTTAGTTTATTAGTTTGTCTATTTTCAGTTTGCAGCCATGGATAAAATTGGCCATTACGACGCTATCAAGGCCTGCCAAGACACACCTTTGTATACAAAATCAACTGCAGATTTAGTCGACTGAAATGTGACTAAACCAGAATTGTATTCAAAGAATATGTCCAAAACTGAATCAAAACTAGTACAATTTCAATGTCTAAAATTAAGTAATGTAGATATTCTCCTGTTAAACAGATGTCATGTTCTTACCTCGATGACTAATTCTATGGATCTATCACGCATTAGAATGCGTCGTTGTCATTTACTGTAAATCGCAGCGGATTAAATGGCTAAACAATGGCGCTACAATAAAGCACAAAATGGGGCTTAAGTGGCTAAACTTGACTGAGCTCTAAGTCTCACAGACTAAACTCGGGGGTAAAGTGACCTACAACTAAAGCGTGACTCCTTGTAAAAGGATCCTGATAAAAAAAGGCCCACCACCACCACAACAAGAGACATCTGTGGCTCTCGGGTGACAGCCGAGCCCTACAGAGCATGCTCCACACCGGGCCAGGTAACATAACCTGGCCCACACACACACACACACACACACACACACACACACACACACACACACACACACACACACACACACACACACACACACACAGTCACTTAAGTTTTGCGATGCTTCAGTACAGTTACCGCAGTGCACTGCAGCAGCAGCAGCATGTTATGTACTGTATGTTTGCGATGATGTGATGCTTCCCAGGGACCTATAGTACCGCGGACCGCTCCCTCCCTAGACGCCCTGCGGAATGGATGGACCCCCCCCCCAATGGATTGACACGTGATTGGTCGGGGGAATGTACCGTTTCATATGCAAGCAAGTTGTTTGCAACAGGTGAGTGATGAGATGTGTGCAGTATTGGTTTTATTTATTTTGGAGGGTTACCGTATGTTTGCTCCATACGTGAACCTTTGGGTGTTTTCCTGTATTGATTACGCTCCTATACTTGATCATTCAACAGCATAAGAAATAGCAGATCCACAAGCTTGTTTTTTGCTATTTCTGAGCTTGAATTCTTGATGATCTGATATAATCGAGTAAATGAATAAACGTGTATATTGTTATATATGTTCATAAATCGATCATTATGTATCATATCATCACCTCTGCATTGTGATATACTATATATCTATTGTGAGACTGCAAGCAATACACACCACTAGTAGATAGACAGGAGCTGGGGAGAGAGATATGGAGTCTGGATACTAAAACCCACAACCCACTGTAAAGCTGGCTTTGCACGTGGACCACTGAGCCACAGCCAGGGCCACTAAAGACTGTTTTAGTGTTTTATATTAGAACTGTGGTCACAACAGTCTTATAATAATGCACTCTGACCATTTTTTTAAAACTAAAACTACATAGCAATTTGAATTTTTCTCCTTGCAATGCTGACAGTGTCCTCACTGCAATATAAGAGGATCTTATTGTTCTCTCTTTTTGTTTGTTTTTCATATGTCATGGCCAGTGTTTGGCAGTAACTAATTAGATATTACATATTACTGTAATATTATTACCTTTTCCAGCAAAAGTAAAAATATCACTCAAAATGTGTTAATATTTTACTCTGCCAAAACATGACTCATTACTTTTGAGCTTGTCGTTGCATGATGTGAAAATTAAACAGATTTACAAGCTATCAACAGAGATGCAATGTAGTTTGTAGATCCTAATCCACCACAATATTATTACTTTTTCTAAGAGATCATAAGTAAAGTAAAGATATTACTCTGCTAAGTAATATTGCCCAACACTGGTCATGGCAGACGGACACGCAGCTTTACCCTGCTCATTGTAAGTTTCTAAAATATAGTGTCTAACTGCCTACATTGTATGTTGTACATTGTAAAGTCTTGATGTCCAGTTTGTGAGTACAGTGGACTAGGGGAGAACCCAATTAGGGGTAAGGCATGATCATTGAGAAACGTGATAGTTGTGCCATACACGCACGCACATACACACACTGTCATTGATGAGGAGCCTCTGGGGAGATCTTCTCTCAACACCTGCTCTGACTGTATGTCTCACAGACACACATGGATGCTCTAATGGCTCCCTACACTACCTCCCACATTGTCTAGTGTTCCCTGTACTCTGTGCGTGTGTGCGTGTGCGTGTGCTTGTGCGTGTGTGTGCACTGTGCAGCAACGCCCAAGTACACCTAGTGATGCTAAATGACGAGTGGGTGGTTGTACACACACACACACACACGATGACTCATTTCATCGCCATCACATCCATCAGTGTTTGGCTGTCATAGCAACACACCACCAAGCAACGTAGAGTTTACAAACATGACAACAGATTCATTAGAATAAAATTAACACACCAGCTGTGTGTGACTGACTCTGCTCGGCTGTCATTTACAGGATTGTTGTTGTTCACAGCAGAGCCTTAGTGATACGTGAGATAGTGGGAGAGTTGGGATAATCCTGTTTACTCCAATGTCCCCGGGCGCTCGCACTGCTGGAGGAGGATGGAGGAGCCCTATGCTGGCTTGGAAACCGGAAGTTGATAAGGATTTAATGGGGACTAACAGGCAATGCATGAAAAACATCATGTATTGATGGCTGTGACCTTGTAAACAAATTATTTCCGGATACTTTGTCATATGATTTGCAAACGATATAGAATTATGTTGGCACATTGAAAGAGCAGAATACTATTATTGTACCCCATTCACAAACTGTTAAGAACTGTCATTCTTGCGATACGGGCCGTCTTGCGAGGCTGTAGCTGGGAAGTACGACTAGGAGTATGGGTCTGGTAGGAGTAGGCAGAAATACATTGGATTCAATGGCAATAATCCATCTATAATGACTTTAAATCCCTTTATTTTAGTCGGTCTTTAATAATAGTACAACATAAATATTACAGAGACTGTAGTCCTGACTGAACAATACTTTAAAACAGTTGTCATTTTGCATACTGTATGTACCTAAAATACGTCTTATTTGTGCTGTTGAAAACAATGTATTTCCAGCTGCAGTTAGTCAGTGTACAGGTTCTGTATAGTCACATGATGAACCATGTGACTGGGCTGCTCCGCTCTGGTTTCGGGTACAAGACTATCCAAACTCTCCCACTATAAGTCTCCTGAACTTGAAGGCAGAACACATTTTGTTTAATAATCCATGTCATTACACCTGCATCTCCACTAGCTAAAGAGTGCTGGGTTGCGCCCCAAAAATGGCTGATCTACAAGCTCTTTTAGTGTGTTGTGCTGTGCCATAAATCACGTTAAGAGGCAACATGGTTAATTAACTTAACAGGAGTAGTTCATTAAAAAAATGGCTTGTTTCGATGTTGATTTCACACAATATCGATTTATTTATTTTTTTCTGTCACATTAGCTAAGTCAATAATTTTATGGCTGGCAGTCGGCAAAGTCAAAGTAGACTATTCTGTCATCAAATGATTGGCTTATGAATATGACGCAGACAAAATAATTCCATGAATTCCACAAGTGCATTCAACAGTATGTTTGAGTGCATACCAGGTCCATACACTAAATCTAGCTTGTATCTTTGGTCGGACTTATTAACGCAGTCTCAACACGCTACCCTAACTATATTCCAAGCATTTGTTTTGCACAAAAAAAAACACCTGAGCTAAAAATGGCGATTGCAATCATCACTGTTCACAAATGTGATGAGGTCTGTACATTTTGGCCCCAAGAGTGTTTTGTGTCCAAAACTAATGCTTGAAATGCTTTCAGAATCATGGAAGAACCCATACCTGTGGAATAAATAAATATACAATACTAATAAGCCAGTCTTAACAGTTCTTTGAAAGGAATGGCTCCAAGGGATCCCGCTTTACTAAAAGAGCCATCTCTACTGGTCAGCTAGTGGATTCATGAATGTATAGTATACATGTATAGACACCATTCTAGTCCAATAAAAAAAGACGTACCAGATTTTCCACTTTATATGCCTGTCAGCTGCCGGACTAGGAGGTTGTTACTTTTGTTTGCATTGTATGCTAATGCCCTGCTATGCCATGTGTTTTTCTTCCCTGATTCGCTAAATGTGACAAGGTGATCATCGGGACGAAGGTTGTGCTGCTGATGATGATGAAGATGATGATCGTGTAGATGAAGACGTTGTATTGGTCCAGAGCTCCATGGATGGGATGCCTCCTCCTCGGCACACCTCAGCTGTGGCCTCTATAACAACATGAGCAGTGAGTAGTAACATGCTGGACATTCAGTATCCTGTAGGATGGGCTGTCGCCCCTCAAACAAAATCACACTTGTGTGACTCTTGCGAGCGCCGCTCTTTATCGTCATACGTCACATTCCGTGCCCAGCCACACAGAGCACACTCTCACACTAAACAATGGGAGCACTCAAAAAGAAGAGGAAAAACAGGGTAATTCAGCCTGACAGTGTCACAGGTTTGACTCCTTGCTCCCTGTCTATGTCTATGCATTTACTTTATACGGGGCATGCAGTGGACAGGCGGCCAGACAGACTGCTACATGACAGTGTTGGATAAGGGCCGACCCCATTGTTGAAGTAGGAATATGACAGGACGGTTCCTGCATGCTGCATGCCCACCGCGGTGAAGGGCTGCAGGGTTGAAGTTCCTGCTGCGCACCGCGGGCAGTGGATTGAACTAATCCCACACACGTCATACGGTAACTTGGGCCTAAAGTAGATCTCATGAGATCTACTTTATTTTATATATTTATTAGGGAGAGACACTAGGCTGAAAAAGGAGGAGCGAGAGTCTACCCTGTGGTTGTAACAGCAGCATATTGTGATTAAATATACAGTATTGGAATCCAAAAGCAGAGACACCGGGGGATAAAGTACCCCAGAGAGACTTCCCCTGGAATCACAGCGCAGTGCTACCGAAAATGTATACCCCACGGAAAGAATTTAATTTCTCCCTTTGTGCTCACAAAGCTGTTGTAAAGGTTTAAAAGATGAGTCGTGTGCACTTTGCACACTTCTATAACTGCTTTGTTTGTTGATTTTTTTTTCTTCCTAAAAATAAGAGTGAACAACTCAAGGCACTAGTGAGGACTGAACAGGGTTGTTTCACTGGTCTGTAAATACAGTAACTTCCACCAACGACCGTTGATAGACTCTAAACAAGTTGTTTTGTACAGGCGGGGTAAAAAGGGCCTTTGTTCATGTCCATGTGTACTGCCCATCCGTCCTCCTCCAGGTATCGTGCAGATGCTACTGTTGTTAAGCATCGGAATCCAACCGTCGGTCAGCATCCCGCCCTGCCCTGCGTCCTGCGTGGTGTGTTCTGACCACGCCCTGATCTGTCGCCGACTCTCTCACATCATAGGTAATGCTGTTCATCCCGAAACCCAACATCAATAAACCCCTGGGTATTTACACAATGTAGTATACTGTATTCCATACAAAACATCAAAGTACAGCAATACATGGCAATCGGGATCAACAGTCAACACATAGCTCAGAGCGTGTAGATCATATACTGCATGTCACCATATATGTCAAACTCATGCCCCAGGGGCCAAATCAATGAATTTTCCTTGGCCCGCAGGATGATATTTAATTACTATTAGAACTGGCCCTTTGGTATATTGCACACAGCATGATAAGAAATATTACTTTCTCATCTAATTTGATTTACTAAGAAACCAACCAGTGCTTGGTGAGGATTATCAAGAGGGAACTCAGTTTTAGTAATGCATTTTCAGTTTTTAATGCATAGAGTTACATCTTTGCCTTTTATCTTGCTACTAAGGTAATGGTCTGGCCACTGCAGCCCTCAACTTCCCAGAAGAAAAAATTGCTTCTCAGTTTATTTGTCATTTTAAGATCGCCTAAAGATCACCTATGCCTCTTTATGGCTCCTAAGATGAATACTAGGATCCATAAATGAGGCAAAGCTGAAGTCTCTCCATTCGCTGTTACAGCTGTTGATGATATTGATATGGCGCTTTAAAGCTGAAATCATGCTATATAGCAAGATTTCAGCTTTAAAGCACCATAAAGAGGCATTGGTGATCTTTAGGTGATCTTAAAATAACAAATAAACCTGGCTGTCTCAAGAGACGCTTCTGAGCTTAAACTGTGAAGCTTTTTTTCCCCTCTGGGTTGTACCAATTTTTCTATTTTGGCCTGCTGTGTATTTGCGTTTGACATCCCTGGTGTACATCAACATTTTTTTTTTCTATTTCAGAAGTGGCCCATGGCTCAGCTCTAGCTTTTGATCACTTTTCATCAATCTTTTAAACTTTATCTGTTGATTCCACAAGTTATAGTGTGTCAGTGAATGCTGCGCTACGAGCTTGTACTGTAGATACTGTATGTAGCTTGTAGCGGGTTCCAAAGTGGTAACTTGTTTTTCTTTCTGAAACCTCGCCTCTGCTTGGCCTTGCCTACAGCAGAAGCTCCAAACTCCACCCAGGCCTTGCTGCTGAGGGAAGGCTCCATCTCCGAGATCCACGGGTCTTCTCTGTCCCACCTGACCAACGTCACGCTCATAGGTCAGAGCTCATGGGAGTGTGTGTCCTAAAGTGTGCATTCAGTTTTTCCTTTATAGAGAGTCTGCATTCTCTCTCTCTTTCTGTTTAGAGTAAAGGGCTTTACAGATGGGGAGTCTGAAACGCGCACATTATCGCAGCGATTCCACCTTGCCACTCAGTGCTGACAGCGAAAATTGCGAGAAGAAAAAAGGATTGAGGTCCATGTTTTCTAAGCACAAAACGCTGGTCTCATTTAAAACGAACTAGAATGTGCGATTTATTACTCCCAGTCAGTAAAGCCCTTAACACGGAGTTCTCACAACAACTCCATTCACTTTCTGGTGGCTATTCCCATGGTGGGTCCTCAAACTAGACTTCTATTAGTGAATATTGACGTTTACGGAATGCCTGAAGTTTGCGGAATGCTTTGGAGTCTATAGGCTATAGGCTTTACAGTGACAAACGAGTTACATGAACCATGTGACTGATGTTGTGACTCTGTCTCATGGCTCTGGTTTAGCCCAGTGGTCTTCAACTATATTTTTCTGCATGCCAAAAGTAACCTTTAGCTAACCTCTTTCTCCTGAAAGTTTTCATAGACATGTAGATGTATTTCATTGACCAAGGCAGCTACAGTATGTGTTTCTTTTATATCTGATATTTTCGACAAATGATCCCCCAGAGTGAGGATACCCTATAGCACATAGTTCGAACTCAAGGCCCGGGGCAAAAAATCAGGCGCACGGGATAATATTTAATTAACATTAGAACTGGCCCTCTGGCATACCATGAATTTGGAACTAATTGTTTTACTTTCTCGACTCAATTGATTCATTTTCTCATTTTACTGCGAAAGCAGTGCTTGGTGATGATCATCAGGAAACTGAGCTTTAATAATGCAATCAGTTTTGAATGCAAGCAGTTTCATCTTAGCATTTATCTTAGCTATTAAAAGACACTCTTGAAGGAAAATTACTTTTGCTGTTTTCTTGGGACACCTTTGTAAACCGGTGCCCCATTTGTTCAAACACAGTCCGGGGCGTCTGGCCCTCGACCAATTGTACCAATTGTTCTATTTTGGCCCAACCTGTATTTGAGTTTGACATCCCTGCCCTATAGTTCAGAAAGGATTGATTGATTGATTGATTGATTGATTGATTGATTGATTGATTGATTGATTATCACGGTAATGGACTGTACTGCTTAAAGGGGAATTCCACCCATTTTCATTTTTTTTTCTTGACAGTGTACAAATGCAAACCAAATGGACCCTGGTGGGTCCATTTGGTTCCATTTGTACAAAAAAGGCCTCTGAAAGAAAAAGCATTAACATGGTGAAATACATCTTGAGGATGTAATCAAGATGTACAGTATTTCACAATGTTAATGATTTTTTTCAGACCTCTATTTTTAAGAAATACAGAATGGGGCGGATTTTTTTATCACGTCCACACGACATCTCTAAGGTATATTATTGACATAGTAAAATGTTGAAAATGTAATTCCCCTTTAAAGAACGTATTGTGATATTACTGTATATAGTTTATTCACATATACCGCCCACCCCTAGGTCTGAGTCACAACCGTATCTCGGTGCTGGCCGAACAGCCCTTCAGAGACCTGCCCTCGCTCCACACCTTGCTGCTGGACCACAACCTGCTGACCAGCCAGGCCCTGCAGGGCGGCGCTCTGAGCAACCTGCTCCACCTGGAGGTCCTCTCACTGAGTAACAACCACATCACCATGGTGGGTGACTCATTTATATAAGACACACATGTCTGAGTAACAGCCACATCACCATGGTGGGTGACTCATTTATATAAGACACACATGTCTGAGTAACAGCCACATCACCATGGTGGGTGACTCATTCATATAAGACACACATGTCCGAGTAACAACCACATCACCATGGTGGTGGGTGACTCATTATATAAGACACACATGTCTGTGTAACAACCACATCACCATGGTGAGTGACTCATAATATAAGACACACATGTCTGTGTGACAACCACATCACCATGGTGGGTGACTCATTATATAAGACACACATGTCTGTGTAACAACCACATCACCATGGTGAGTGACTCATAATATAAGACACACATGTCTGTGTGACAACCACATCACCATGGTGAGTGACTCATAATATAAGACACACATGTCTGTGTGACAACCACATCACCATGGTGGGTGCAGGGGCAGACTAGGCAGTGCCCAGGCTAATAAGTCTCATATGGATAAATACTTGTCCTCTATAACTAGGATTGACCATTAAAAACACATATAATATGTTCCCTTGGGGTGCCATTTTACAGTAGATTCTCCCTGGAAAAAACAAACACTGAAAATGTTCACAGAAAATCTAATGAATTTTCATTTTTGGGGTATTGAGAAGCTCTAACTTGGACATTCAGAACTCTAATCATGAAACGGCACCATGAAGTGGCATATGTTGGATGTGTTCAGCCCAACACATTGTCCTTGTTCTGAACTGTCACCTCAAACGTGAGAATTTTCTCTGAAATGTCCAGACCCGAGCTTCTGGTAATACATTTCATGATATTGTACATTCGTTCTGATTTGCATTTGAATAAGCTAATCAGCACAGATACGAGACACTGAGGGAGCCAACGTATGGCAGCTGCCATAGATTGCAATACGGAATTGACACCCCTGATATAATGAATTCCAACAAGACTCTGGCTTGCCATTCTGTGTGCGTAAGTGCATGTGTGCGTGTGTGCAGTATAAAACCAGGGAGGCTAGTTAGAGGCAGAGCCATAGGTAAGACAAGGTCAACTCTATCCACTTCATGGGGCCAGTCCAATGGCAGCTACAGAGTGATAAGTCCTGGACTGGATGTTGGCAGAATGCACTGGACTCTTTTTTGCTGATATTTGCACCATCCCTTCTTGAAAACAATGTTCCAACTCCAGGCTGCATGAACAGCACTTGAGTGGTGAGTTTCTGACCTCTCAATGTCGTAACACATATTTTGGGGGCGGCCCCCATTGACAGTGAGTGAAGTGATTTTGAACCCTGTTTTAATACCACAGGACATCACAAGAAAGAAAAGACAAAAAAACATTACTGCTTCAAAAGTAATCAACAAATTCTACTGTACGAATTAGTGAAACTTTGGTCAAAATGTCAAATAATATAAGAGAGAGAGGGGGAAGTGAAAATAGTCAATATACAAGCTCACAACGGCTTGCATTGTGAGCTTATAGATCTGCCGTTATCACAATATTTATCATAAAATCACACAAATTTGGTATGAATTGAGTGGTGCTGTGCGTGTACTCTGTATTGTTGAAACAGCTGGTGAAACAGCTTCACTTCGCACCACGGGCGTTGAAGCCGCCATCTTACCGTTTTTGGTTACATGACTTTATTAGTCAAGTAAAGCATCAATAATAACATCAGTTGTTGTTGAGGTTGCAACAGACACACAGCATGCATAAAGCTAAAGGTCTGACTCAGAGAGTTTTCTGTTTTCAATGATGAAATGCTGTTGGTTTAGTGGTGACACAGCTGTAGTTAGTTAGTAGCAGTAGTAGTGTTTCACATCATTTTAAATATAAGCACTTTAATTTGAAATATCTTGGGTTGTTTTGCATGCCATCGTGTTTGGTGTGGCAGACTAGGCCTACCCCCCCATGCCCATGCCTAGATCCGCCCTTGCAGCCTGAAGACTGTGTGTTGTGCTCTAGATCCAGGGCAGCTGGTTCCAGGGCTCCAGGGCTCTCCACACTCTCCTCCTAGAGAGCAACCAGCTCAGGGAGCTGTCGTCTGGCTCCTTCCCCCCTGAAGACCTCCAGGAGCTGGACACCCTGGATCTGTCCCACAACCTCATCCACCACCTGGACGCCCACAGGTATGTAATGTACAGTATAGGCCCTTTAGATCCATTTATTCATACATACATAAGATGCAGACATTGACCGGCAACCAGGACCAGGCTCCAGGTTGGTGCTTAAAGGAGAATCACGCCAATTTTTTACTTTTTTACTTTACAACATTTTGCTATGTCATTAATATACTGTACGTATAATAAAAAAGTACCCCCATTCTGTGTTAGAAAATGGAGGTCTGAAAAAACATTAACATGCTGAAACATAACTTGATGACATCTTGATGACTTGATGACAAGTTCTTTTAAAACCTTTTTGTGTACAAATGAAACCAAACGGACACGCTAGGGTCCATTTGGTTCACCTTTGTACACTGGTTTTGAATACGCCATTAACCCTTTCAGGCCGGGAATCCATTTTTGGATTCTGTACAGTACAGTATTCCAGAATTAACTTTTTTGTTGCTGATATATGACTATTTCAAGTTTTTCAGAAACCAGAAATCTATCACTGTGATATAGTCTCTATGGCGCCAAGTGTGATAAAAGGTATATTCAATGATTTCACAAATATTTTTGTATAGTTCCTCCCTGCCCCTATAGTTAAGGAAGATTGTGAAAACCTGGGAACTAAATCGTTACCAAGGAATGTCTTCAGCAATGTGTTTCTAAAAATATGTCTAATAACATGTACTAAAATGTTGAAATTCAACACACATGAGAAACCTCATAAAAACAGGTCAAAGTCAGGGTACTATTCATTCACTAACCATTAGATGGCAAAACATGCAAAATGTCATCATGCTTTAGGCAGCATGTGATCATCCTGAATCCATTCAAAGCATTTTTTTCTCCGTAGAAAACACTCATTGCGATAAAAAAAAAGCCAGACATAACCGTCATAATGTGCTTAGTCAGCACATTTGGGCAAACGCTGTGGCCATTTTCAGCCCAATGAGTGTGTGTTTTTTAGCCTGGCTCAGCCCTGAATCATCATCGTAAAAAAATACGAGCTTATTTTTCCCCTGTGATTCAAGGACTGGCTTCCCTGCCTTTGGGGCCGTTTGTGCCAGTTGGAAATCCAATCCCAGCACCTGATTGGCCAACAGCTCTGTCACTCACTTCATTCCCAACGTCGTCTTTGTCACCAATATTCTTATGGGTTCATATGAACCAATCACCGTTAAGACTGCTGCTTTGATAACGCCCATCCTAGAAACTGCTGTGGTAGAGAGGGACTTCAGTCTGAATAATCAAGTGAAATGAAGTAGAACGAAATGACAATTCAGACTTGAGGTCAGGCTAGTGTTTTTTAGCAAAACTAATGCTTGGAATGGATTAGACATATCTCATGCTACATGCATGATAACATGTTGCATGTTTTGCCTTCTATAGGTGAGTGAATGGTACCCGGACATTGAACCTTTTTTTTATGTCCCCATGGATGTTGAATTTCAACATTTTAGTACATGTTCTGAACACCATTAGAAAGACATTGGTGAAGACATTTCACCGATTTACAACTTGTAGTTCCCAGATTGTTCAAATATCTGCTAGAAGAAAAACTACTGAGCCCTTGGGGTAAAAAAAATAGTTTCTGTTTTGACGGTAGGGGAGAAAGCCTTTATCCAATCACGATGAGAATGGCCCTCTGCATTTTGCTACCGGTGGCGGACTGGTAACAAGGTTTTGTGTGTGTGTTTTTTTTTTTTTGCTTTCTCAAACCACCCAAAATCACTGAATGTTCCTTTTTAATATGAACAGAGTAACTAAAGTGCGATGAAAAGTGTTATCCGTTGCGGTCGTGTCGTTGCAGTTTCCGCGGCCTGGCGAGGCTCCGGACTCTGGACCTGTCCAGGAACCGTCTGAGCTCGCCCCCCGCTGAGGCCTTCTCCTACCTGGGCTGGCTGAGCAGCCTCAACCTGGACAGCAACACCTGGAACTGCTCCTGCCAGCTGCTGGACCTGTCAGCCTTCCTCCAGGCCTACATGCAGCAGCCGGACAAGGTGCTTTGTTTTTGTCTAGCCTTATAGTGGGAGAGTTCGGATATTCATGTACCCGAAACCAGAGCAGAGCAACCTGGTCACGTGGTTTGTCATGTGACTATACAGTACAGAGCCTCTTTGGGTCCTAACTGCAGTTGGAAATACATTGTTTTCAATGAGAACGACTCAAATAAGAGCTATTTGGTATGTGAAACTGTATTGTCACAACTACGGTCTCTGTAATACCGTACTATTATTAAAGAACGACTAAAATAAAGGGATGGACTATTGCCATTTAATACAATGCATTTCTGCCTACTCCTACCAGACCCCTACTCCTAGTCCTACTTCCCAGCTACAGCCTCGCGAGACGTCCCGTATCACGAGAATGACAGTTCTTAACAGTTTGTATTCTGCTCCCTATTAAATCCCATTAATTTCATCGACTTCCGGTTTGAAAGTGGCACCATAGGGCTCCTCCATGCTCCTCCAGCAGCACGAGCGCCCGGGGACATAGGAGTGAACAGGAATATCCAAACTCTCCCACTATAAGACTCTGGTCTAACCAGGCCAAAGGCATGGGAGGAAATATGTTCTGCACTACGTCCGTCCGTCCGTCCGTTTGTGTTTGTGTGTGCGTCCATCTGTCTGTTCTGGCATTCGTGGTCTGGAAGGGCCCGTTATTTTACAGATGGAGTAAAAAGGGCAGGGGCTGAAGCCCCCATTTGATGTCTATGTGTGCACGTCCCTGCATGCTCACATGACCTGTTTCCCCCCCACCCCCAGGTGCTGTACAACGGTGGCAGGATGGTGTGTGTGAACGCTGACAACCCGGCTGTGTCCACGGTGCTGGAGCTCACCCAGTCCAACTGCGTGGCGTCCAATCAGAACATCACGGTGCGCGTGGAGGCGGCGCGCAGCGTGTCGCCGCAGCGGTACGCACGCGACGTGGCCATCGCCGCCGTCGTCTGCTTCGCAGGTGAGAAGAACAGCAGAGAATGGAAGAAGACAGGCGAATGGAATTGAAATGTAGACGAGATCTAGAGTTCTCAACGGGCCTGAAAAGTAAGGCCCGGCCCTAACTGGGCCCTAACCGATCAGGCCCAAAGCCTGGCCCGGCCTGACTAATTAACATAGATTTCAGGCCCGAACCGGCCCTACAATGTGGGGTCGGGCCTGGCCTGGTCGGGTTCAGGTAGAATTTGAGAACTCTGCACAAAGTAAAAGTGAAAATACCAACCAGCACCATCTTCATAACAGATACAGTAAATACACAGACAGACTTATTATTTTCATCATAATAAAATAATTCAATATATTTTGCTTTTTTTCATGGAGCCCTAAACCCGACCCGGCCTGACTGATCTGCATACATCTTATGCCAGAGCCCAACCCTAAAATGTCGGGCCGGGCCTGGTCAGGGTAGGGCACAGTTTCACAACTCTAACGAGATACTAAGCAACTTTAAAGGACAACTTTTTATTTTCAACCAAGGTTCATGTTTTAGGTTGCTATTAGAGAAAGTAAAAGATGGATGTTGATTGTTTTTTCATTCCTTGCTTTCTTTAGTTATAGGGATTTTAGCTATGGGAGGGGCATTCGAACTAGTGGTGAGCAAAAAAGTCGATATGCCAATATATTGCAATGCTTAATACCATGATATCAATATTGAATCGCCAGGTTCTTTTTTAATACTTATGTAGGCCTATTCAATTAATTTGTTCATGTCAGAAAGACTGACTGATGTTATCAGGCTGCATTGATGTGTATGGTTGAACCTTTTGCTATCTATATGGTTTAAAATTGCTTTAAAATGTTCTAGTTGATTGAACTTGTGGTGAAACACAACTTGACATCAAGTTGTGTTTGTGTAGATGATTATTCTTTTAGGACCTTTTTTCTGAGGGTGTACACATGGAACCAAAGGGACCCGTAAGGGTCCCTTTGGTTCCATTTGCACACCGTCAGAAAAAATCTTAAATGGGTGGAATTCCCCGTTAGAAATGTTCTAGTATAACAAAAGCTCCGCCATTTGTGGGGGGAAACTGTGATATATCAATACATCAAATCAAACGCATCTTAATTAACACATATTTGTATACAAAATTCTAAAGTCATTTGTTTTATTATCTATTACAGTCCCAATAAACCCCAGGATCTACTGAATGTGAAGGAGGCAGCACACCGCACTGCACTTTACCCAGAGGCTCAATATGGCAGTTTGTCACATTCAGTAGATCATTTGTGGCCAGATGTAATTTCCTGATATTATATGATGATATTGTGTGTGTCATCATGATCTGTCACGACCCGAGTTGGCTTTGTCCACGGCAAAATTGTCTTTATATAAATTATTTTCGAAAAGTCTATGAGAAAAATTAATGGAGAAAACACTTCCGGAACTGGGGCGGTGATGTCACTGCGCAGGTCTATTGGCTGTTTGGATTTCTACTATGTGTTGTGCCTCAGGTGGGATTGGGCTGACCCTGCTGGTGGTCCTGGTGTACCGCGCGGTGGTCCGCGCCAGGAAACTAAAAGACAAGAACAGAGCGAACGAGGGGGAGGAGATGGGGAACGAGGGAGCGGCGCTCCACCACGACTCCTCCTCCAATCACCGAGGAGAACAGAGGAGGAGGAGCCAGAAGGACGTGGGATCGCAGGCCGGCCAATCACAACGCCGGTGGGAGGAGCCAGGGGTCGGTGGTGACGACGACCACCACCACCGAGGAGGAGATCGTGTTGGGTCAGTGTTGATTTCCAGGGACGTGCAGAGAGTGTTACCACTATATTATTTAGTATTAAAGTATTTCATACAACTTAAGTTCCAAAAATCTGTTCCAAAAGTAGCACTTTATGTAAGACATAGCACTATAGGGTATGGTTTCCCTAGATCACATATGTAAAAGTCAAGGCCCGCGGGCCAGATCCGGCCCGCAAGATGATTTAATCCGGCCCCAGGCTTGTAGAGCAAAAATGTCTGAGTCTATCATAAAAAAGTAAGTCTCTAGCATGTTCCTATCAAAAGTTATGATCGTTTAAAGAAATGCTTTTGAGCTCTCTTCTGAACGGCATGGAATGCTTGTTGTCCAGCAGGGGGAGTCGTTTTACCAGGCTAGGCTGCTGGCGCTGCAAAGTGAGAACTATACTTCAGTAGTACAGTTGTACATGGGTGTATAACTGAGAACTATACTTCAGCAGTACAAGGGTGTATAACCGAGAACTATACTGCAGCAGTACAAGGGTGGATAAGCGAGAACTATACTTAGTTAACTACACATACTTACTTAAATTTAGTATTTGAAATTTAAATGCTATTTTCGTATTGTTTATTGATGCTCTGTAAATAAAAATATCATCTTTCATAACAAATGTCTTAATCTAGGCTACAAGTATAAAACCAATAATGAAAGTCATTAATATATATTAATAGCTATTCTTAATAATAAAAATGACTTGTGTGATATACTGTAGTGTAGAAGTAACGGCTGTGTACATAAACATGCGTGTGCCGCGCATGCTTGTGGTCTACGACTGGTTGCACCGCGGCGCTCCGGCCCCCATGAAGTCACATTAAGTCCAATGCAGCCCCACCCCAAATTACTTTGACACCACTGCCCTAGATAGATATTTTTTCACTTTTAGGTTCCTAAGCTTATATATGAAAGATTTTAGTTCTGATGTTATTACCACGTTGTTTTGTTCTCACTTATTGTAAATCACTCTGGATTAAGAGTGAGATTAAGAGAGTGCTAAATGCCTAAATTGTTAAGTGTAAAACTAATAATCCAAAATATTGCCGTCAAAGTCAACACTGTGTTTTTTTTTTAGGTCCAGGGCACCGGGGGATCCGGGAGCAGCCGGAGACAAGGGAGGAGGAGGCCAGTTCAGGTGCCCTACCTGTCGCGGCCAGGAGGGGGCGCTGCACCTCCTCAGACAGGAGGAAGAGGAGCGGAGGAGGAGAGCTCGACTAGGCTACGCTTCAACGCAGCGCCAGCTGGGAGCCCCTAGGTCCGGCAGAGAGCCGGAGGTCGCGGACGTCGGATACACGTACGGGAAAGCGAGCTGCGAGAGCTGTCACAGGACGTACGAGACGGATGGGTCGTGGTACAGAGAGGCCGACGGGGGGCGGGGGACGAGGGGTGGGCGTCCGCAGGCCGTCGGTGGCGGCGGCATGGGGACAAAGACTCTGAGCTACCTCTTTGACTCCTCCTCCTCCGAGGCGACTGGCGGCGGCGCCGGTGGGCCGAGGAGAGAGGCAGCGAGGAGCGTCACCTTTGAGAGGAACGTGGCCTTCGACCTGGCGAGCTCCGCCCCCCGGGCAAGGGATAGGGGAGACGGGGCGAGCAGCAGCAGCGCCGGAGGAGGAGGAGGCTCCTCGTCCAAAGCCAAGGAGAAAGGTAGAGCAAAGAAGCACCGGGAGGAGAAAGGTGCCGCTGCTTCCGGTAAGCAGAAGAAGGCTTCTAAAAAAGCTCAGCCGGCGGCGGGCAGGACACTGCGGGTCAAACTGAACCTCAACCCTCTGAGGCGAAGCAAGGTCTCTCCCAAAGACGAGAGGAAGAAGAAGGAAGAGAAGTCCTCTAAGAAGAAGAAAACGTCTAAAACCAAAGGCGGCGAGGAGGATAAAGGAGCCGACGCCGCGGCTGACCCTTCCCAACAGCCACCCGCCGTGGCCGACCAACTGCAGCCCACGGCCCTGTGGCCGCCCCCCGCCTACATGCAGAGTCCCAGCATGCAGCGGGCAAGGTTCCCCTTCCAGGGGAACGTCAGACCGCAGCTGGGACAGGCGGCGGCCTTCCAGGGGGCGGGAGCCTTCCAGGGGGCGGGGGCCTTCCAGGGGGCGGGAGCCTTCCAGGGGGCGGGGCCACCGGGCTCCCAGCAGCCTCCCTTATCCCCAAGGTGACGGTTGCTTTTTTATTGTTTTTGTTTAGTTTTAACTGTTTAATTGCCAAGGACATTAAGACGAGCATTTGTTTACATAAACAAGCCAGGTAACAGTTACCAAGGATGTTTTGAAATCTCGCAGCATTTAAGGTCTCGCGAGACTTTCACTTGATTCATTTTGGCATAATAATGTCCTAGCATCTCTCCTGTGTGTGTGTAATGGTGGAAGAGCTGGTTGTCTCGGTCTGTGACAGGAAGTGACACTTTCTGGACCAGAAATGATGCGATTGGCAGGGGCGGGCGGCGGGGGTTAAGTTTGTTTTTGAGATCAATGGCACCGGAGGGGACCGGAAACAGAGCGCACACACACATCCACAGATAGTGGCTCCAGGCTTGAAGCAACGATCCCTGGTGGCCAAGTTTGGTACTGCAGGCGGGTGGAATTCATGCACGAACGCCCCGAGAGCACGCACGCTCGTTTGCTTTGTGCACGTGGACAGGGCAGTTTGTTTTTAAGTTGTTTTCTGAATAAACCAGCGGCCCTCACGTCATATACTACCTCTCAAAACACAACAGATGTATTATATGACAGATAATAAGCTCAATGCAAACCCACAAGCTTGTTTTTTGATGCTTTTTGATGTTTTTTTCCTTTGCTCGTGCACGACGGCGCTCGTTCATGGTTCCCATAATCCCTTGCTTCGGGCGCGTTCATGGAGAAATACTTCCGCATTTGGACACCAAATTTTTGGACACCAAATTTTTGGACACATTTGGACACCAATTTTTCTGCTTATTATAAGCAACCTTTGACTTGTTTTTTTCATGTAGGGAATCACTTACAAATAAATTATTGGTAGTTGCTGGTTGAAGTTTTTAGGGCTTGTTTCTAAAGTGTAGTTATTTGAGACATTCTAAAGCTTAAAGCTTGACATTCTAAAGCTTAAACCAGTGTTTTCCCACATTTATTCAAATCAAGGAACCCCAGATTAATATGTAATTGTTTTCACTTATTCAGTTTTCATTTTATTGCAGTTTTTATCTAGTTCACCTAAGATAATTCCTTTGTAAAATTCATTATTATCTTGTTTTTTGTTAACCTTAACAACGTTTCCCCTTCTCCCTCTCTGCCGCTAACAGGAGCCGTCACCCCATGGCGCCAGGCATGGCCCGGCCAGGCGGCGCCCAACCTCTCCCGGGAAGTCACATGGCCCCTAACGTGGCGTACGGTGGGGTGAGTGGTGCGCCGAACCCGAACCTGGCCCCTTACGGCGGTCCGCAAAGCCATAACTACGGCATGCAGGGCGGATTCGTCCAGAATCCACCTGCCACCGCCGCCGCTGCTCCTCCCACTCTTCTAGCCAACCCCGCGGCGCCTGCCAACCCGCTGCAGAGTCATCCTCCGCGAGCGCCGATGCTCGCCTCCTCCTCACAGCCCGGAGGAGGTTTACCGCCCCACTTCGCCGCCGCCAACCCAGTGGCGAATCCCTCCACCGTTGCTCCGCCCGTTCAGGCGCTCTCCCAGACGCAGCACCCCCTGCAGGACGCCAGGAAGAGTGCGGGATCCGCCGCTGTCGCGTTGCCGGATCCAAGTTCGGGCCTTCAGCCTCCTCCTCCTCCTCTTCCGGCGCTCACGAAGAGCGGCAAGGACGCTCCTCCTCCTCCTCCTCAACCTCTACCCCCCCAGGCTCAGGGCCCTCCGGTCGGGGGAGAAGTACCTTCTCCGACGTCCCCTCGTCGCGGAGCTCCCGGCGAAAACGCGAAAAGCACGAACGCTCTGCCATCTCAGTCTGTGTCTGGAGGCCCCACTACTATTGCTACTACGTTAGCCATGCCTGCCGCCTCCAGAGGGCCTCCGGTAGGAATAGCTGCAGCCTCTGTAGGGCCTCCGGTAGGCATGCCTGCAGCCACTGGAGGGTTTTCAGTAGGCATGCCTGCAGCCTCTGCAGGGCCTCCGGTAGGCATCCCTGCAGCCTCTGTAGGGTTTTCAGTAGGTATGGCTGCAGCCTCTGCAGCAGCCGTCACATCGGCAGACGTTGCAACAGCAGGAGCAGCAGCAGGGCCGGTGCTGTCCTTACCCGATGGCTCTGCAGCCGTCGGAGACGGTATGACCGCAGCTGCGTCGGCAGCAGCCATGGGTAGCAGCGCAGCGCCCACGTTGCCCCCTGGGGGCGGGGCCACGGTGCTGCAGCAGCAGACCATTCTGTCGGAGGACGCAGGAGGAGGAGGAGGAGGAGGCTCCTCCCCCAAGCGGAAGCTGAGGCTGATACTCCCCGAGAAGACCTCCAACAGACCGCCCACCGCGCTGGACAAGAAGATACGCTAGGGCCTCTAAACCCTCCGCTAAACCCTTTATCCCTTAAAGGGGAATTCCATCCATTTTCAACATTCTAATATGTCATTATTATACCGTCATCAAGATGTATTTCACCACGTACAAATGGAATTTGTACACTTGTACACTCTCAGAAAAAATGTTGAAAATGGGTGGAATTCCCCTTAAACTATTTAGAAAAACATTTTGCAATAGTTAACATAAGGGGTTTAGTGTGTGACCAAAATGACCAGCTCCTTGGCCTTGTGGTTACAGTAAAAAATGGAACCCAATGCCTCCCTGCTTGGCAATGCTGAGCATCAATGGTTGGATTGGGGGTAAGTCCTTGTGACATACTAGCGTCATGTCCAGGGGGTGTACTTGTACATCATGTCCAGGCGGTGTACTTGTACATCAAAGCTTCCCTATGGGCCTCATCGCGCGGCAAGGCTTACAGACAGCGAGTAATAAATTGCGCATTCTAATTTATTTTCAATGGGACCGGCGTTTTGTGCTCAGAAAACGACCTGCGACAAAGAGAGCGCGTAACGCCGGTCATTTATCGCGCGGCGTCCAGTGATTTGTGTTGCACAGGTGCTCGTTTCATTCACGCACGTGTGTTTTTGAAAGCTCAATCCAGTGAGCTTTTTAAAACGCCTGCCGTTAATCGACGGGCGATTTTCTTTATGTCGGCACTGCGTTTATGCGGCTGTTTATGCGGGCATTGCCGTCTGGAAAGCCCTTTACTCTTAGATGAGGGGGGTCGGGGACCACCTGGCCTGAAGGGGGGGTTAAATTTATAGGTCCGCCAAATTTTCCAAAGTAACCCTTTCACCAATCTTAGGGAAACATTTGCGTAAAATAGCAGTTTCTCTCGGCAGTGTTTGGTGAAGAGGTTTTGGTGCAAAAGAGGAAAATAAAAATGTATTGATGTAATGGTTAAATATCACCATCATAATGCAGCGGCACACCAAAACGCCAAAATTAGCAGATCTGCAACTATACCTTTGACGCTTTTGAATTTAAATCCTGAAAAGTGACAGTTTTGGACATACAAGGTTCCCACCCGACAGACGACAGCATGCAAGTGGATTGGATCATTATTTGTTTCAGCTTTGAGTGTTTTAAACTTTTATAAGCACGTTTTTTCACACCGGTTGTATTAACGCAACAAGCAAGAAAAATAAACAATTCTTTGAATAAGTATTTGAAAAAAACATTCATTTCTATATGTGTTTAAACTTACATTTCCAAGACTTATTACAAAATGATGATGTTCGGAGCCTTAATTAAAATATTAATTTGAGGTTTCGCTGATGATAACGTCATTCAGAGCCAAACAACACAGTGGCACAGCACAAAATGGTTGACGATTACTTTCGGTTCAAAGGGACAGACAAAACAAGAGCTCAAGAGATCTGCCTGTGTCAAAGATTCTCCATTGTATGAAGATAGGCCATCTTGCATTGGCGCCACTATAGGCGAAATGGACTCCTCCTCCTCCTGTCCTCCTCCCTGTAAGAGAGAAGGTCCAGAAGATGGGAGTGTTTATGGAGGGTCTGGTCTCCTTTTATGATGTGGAGGCCAGAGTTCAAATCTACTCTTACACTGGCTGCTCCTTCACTGAGAAGCTCCTCCCATACTTCAATCCTTGTTTGATGCTAATTGAGGCCAGGTCCTTTCATACCAAAAGCTGATCTCTATGCGAGGACGGCCCCTCCATATTTAAAGAGGAAATGTCAGACCTGTCTGAAGTCTGAACTGAGTGGTGCTTTACTGTACTGTACTGTACTGTACTGTAGTGTACTGTACTGTACTGTACTGTACTGTACTGTACTGCACTGTACTGTACTGTACAAGCTCTCCTCTCTGTGTGTGCGTGTGTGAGCACGTGCGCACACGCACGCACACACAAACCTAATCCCACAACATTAAACCTACTACTGTAATTGTATGATCAACATCATTTGATAATGATTTTTGTCAACAATTCTAAGCTATATACAGTATATTGGCTCCATTAGGAGTGAAAGAACAGGAAGATTTTTTAATTGTGTTTATTAATTAACATAAGTAACCCAAATAAGAGCATCCTTCATTTTGACTTGGGACCACCTGGAACCGCCTCGGGGACCACTGGTCGTCGGCGGACCGCCTGTTGAAAACCACAGCGGACAAACAAACATTAAAAGTCCACATGACGCAATTTCCGAAAGCCCCTTCAAAAAGCCAAAGGATAATGCTAATAACATCTGGGATTTATATATAGCTTTGCTAAGTGTGGGGGTCAGGGGGAGCGAACAGGGAATTCAATATAACGGATCAATTGACGCTATTCATCTAAATAATCAGAACTCGCAACGAATATTTTTAACCACAATCCGATGTGGAACAACGTGGAAGTAATGACAATGTTTAAAAACTTTAAAATTGAATTCAATCTCAGGTGCTCCGAAAATTACATGTCACTCTCGAAGGGTGATGGGTTCAACTCGTTAGCCAGGGACAATTGTCCTGCTCCGCAGCCGCGACTGAGAGCAAGGTTTGATTAAGGGTTTTTAAATGGTGTGTGTTGATGAGAACATTGACCGCCTGTCAAGAAAAGATATGAGAAGCATTCAGCATTGGCATATCCAGCCAGAGGAGAACATTAAAGCGTGGTCCATTGTGAAGAGCAGCACGGGGTTGAGGACTTCACACAGCTCAAGGTTTGATTGCAAATATATATATATTTATTTTTATTTTAATGTGTTTTTTGTTGCCGTTTTGGTTACCATATATGCTGCATTGATGCTTTTTTTATTAGCATTTATGTTGTAGAGATGTTTCGATTTGTATTAATGCTATAAAAAAGTATTAATGCTTAAAAAAAAGATCTGTTCAGTAAGACCACTGAACAGATCTTTTTAAACCTGCAACCATTGCCTATACGGACTGCCTAAAAAAAATTGAAAACAGTCTATAATCTTAACGTTTAACATGGCAATGTGGTTTGGAAATATAACTATAGTAGGACAAGGTAAGCTGCAGCGAATAGTGAACCTGGCCTAAAAAAAATCATTGGGAAGAGACAGAAACACTTAAGAAGAGACAGAAACACTTATCTATGAAGAAGTAATTTGGAAACACTGTCAAGATAGCAAACAACCTCTCTCTCATCCACCCTCTCATCCACCCTGCAGGAACTACTTCTCTCTGTTAGAAAGAAAGTATACCAAAAGCTAACCGTAACATCTTAATCCTAATGCCATGCCAAGACCCTTAATGATACCACCATGTCTCATTAAACCTGTTTTTATGTATTTGTCACTGCTTTTTTTGTTGCTGCTGTTTTGTTTTGCCATTGCTTTATGAGACTGAAAACGAATTTCGACGAATTTGTGGACAATAAATTAACTGCCAGATGCCATGTCAAAAAGACTCTTAATGTCTCGTTAAGCCTGCTTTTTTACTAATTCATCATGTTCCCCTTTCTCTTTCTGTCTTATTTGCCTGCTCATTTCACCACCTCTCCAAAACATTGAACTCCAGAAAGAGAGCCTTCAGTTCAGTGCATTTCAAAGCTTTTTTCCTCAAAACATTTTCGAAGCTGCTGCCTGGAGGGAAAATAAAAAAAAATAATGAACAGGACAAACGAGTCCGTGGACGACGACTCCGTCGACAGCAACGTGGTGATCCTGCAGATCACCAGCACCACGGTCAACCTCGTGCTGGGCGTGCCCATCAACAGCTGGGTCCTGTGGCTGGTGCTGACGGGCGCCGCCGGCACCATGGCATCGGACATCTTCCCGCTCAACCTGAGCGTGTGCGCCATCATCCTCAGCCTCTTCTACTTCGTCATGCTCTTCGTCAAGATCCGGCCCCTCTACTTCCTGACCTACGCCTTCCAGTTCATCGCACGGCCCGTATTCCAGACGTGCATCTGTGTGGAACGCTTCGTGGCCGTGGTGCACCCGGTGCTCTTCCTCAAGTACAAGCCGCTGCGCTACCGCGTGGCCTTCTCGGCACTGGCCTGGCTGCTCATCGTGGGGCTGTCGCTGCTCAACATCCTGCTGGCGCTCTACTACACGGACGAGATGGCCAACTACCTCCACCTGATAGAGTGCCTGGTGCTGGTGTCGGTCATGCTGTTCTGCAGCCTGGCCATCTACCGGGTGCTGCGGCGCCCGCCCGTCCCCGCCCCGGAGAAGGAGGGCTGGGAGCGCGAGCGCGAGGACGGCATGAAGAAGCGGGCCTTCATCATCATCTGCCTGATCATGGTGTCCTTCCTGGCCACCTACTTCATCTGGGGCATCGCCGCCATCGTGGTCAACATCCGGGAGCTGTCGTCGTCGCTTGACCGCTTCACCTCCACCTGGGTGCTGGTCACCGTGCTCTTCGGCCTGGTCCAGCCGCTGGTGTACCTCCGGCAGAAGGCCGGAAAGCCGCCCTGCGTCCGGGTGCTGTCCTCGGGGCTCACGCGGAGACCCAAGCCCCATCAGGCGCCCAGACGGGATGGTCCGGGTCTGAAACCCGACCTGGACCTCCCGCAGGTAGGCTGCCCTACCAAGCCGAGTGCAGTCGTCACTACGACCTGCAGTAGTAACTACGGGGGAAAGAATCACTGATAAAACAACTAAAACAAATAGGTCTAACCTATTGAGACCTGAGTTCCTGTAAATGTAAATCATAACTTTATTTTATAAATAAATACATAATAAAATAAATATGTTTCTATATCAGTGGTGCTAGAAACGTTTTGTCAACGAGCGCCCCAAAATACACGTATTGGGTCCGCCGAGCCCCTTCTGAAAATATGTTGCATCCCCGCCGAAGCAAAGATTGCTCTGAAAGAATGTGTATTCCAAAGCACTGCTTTCACGATTGCACCATTACAACATGTGAGCTTGTGTATCTGCTATTTTTTTAACAGCAAAAGTTCAGAACAATGATTGACATGGCTAAAAGCTAAGGTGACACAGATGCGTTGCCGGCCTTAAGGGGATAAAGCTGTTTGGTCAGGTCTGATATCCGAATACAAGTGACATTTACACGAATTGTACAGTGTGTTCTTGAGCTCATTGTTGATCCCCCAAAGTCACTTGACCTTTTGGGATACACAAATAAGCCGGTGTGAACAAAAAAGAAAAAAACGTAGTTACTCCACTGGCATTGTAGGGTATCAGACCTGGGTCTGGGCGGCGTAAGTTGAAGTTGCTATAAGCAATAATATGTCATACATAATGTATACAGCCAGCAACGGGTAAAATGCTCCCAAAATACTTATTCTCTGTTACACTTCTAAGGGCCACAATCTGAACTCAAAGATTTTTCTAGAAGCTTGTCATTGGTCAAAAAAAAGGCAGAAAGGTTTGTGGCCCCAAGATGTAGTCACAGAGACTACATTTGTTGTATGAATACAATAAAATAATAATAAAATAAGGTCCTCAAACCTTTGAGAAATGCTGAAAAACTATTGCTTATAACGGCTTTAATCTGAATTTTACTCACCCAATCTGCTTTGCTTGCGTGTCAATATATTTAATCTCCGGTTTTAAAATGAAACATTATTATCTTATATAATCACATTGTAAATATGTACAGTCTGCTCTCCTCCCTTATTATATGAAAGAAGCCGCGCTTAGTGCTTGACAGCCGATCGAAACTCTACGACACCAGTGGTGTGTACTCGAGTAAAATGACCAATACTGTATGTCTGTTTCAAGTAAAGGTCCAGAATGTACTTCAGGTATGGCATCAAAATGTACTTAAAATGATTAGAGGCAAGTTTAGTGTGTACAAACACTAACACTAAGTTAGTGTAGCCTACACACGAACTCCACCTCACCTCCACTCTATTGGATCATTATGAATTTGTTGGAGACTGCTGTGCTGTGATTTGCTAAAACGCTGCCTCAACCCACAAACCCCCCTCCCCGACGAATGTTTTGTTTTCATGATTTGTTGACGACAACAATTTTCTGGATCATCTGCGGGATGAAGCAAGTATCTGCAGAGAAACAGCTGCAGCATCAAAGTAAAGGGAACTCTTAAAAAACAGGAGATCTACAAGCTGACAATGTGTAATACCCTGGTGCACCCTGATGCATTGAAATTGTAGATCGGCAATTTTCAAATGGCCATAATGTACATACTATAGGAAAATATGTACATGTATGTTTTGTAATAGCAATCGAAACGAGCACATGCGTTTTCGCCCTCCTGACTTCTCTGCATGTACAGAAAATAGCAAATGCAGATCTCACTGAAATGTTGACTTAATGCAGGCGTGGTCGTCTGTATCAACGACAGGTCTGCTCAAAAGGAGCATGATGGAAAAAAGAGAATGTTCCAGGTCTGGTCTGCAGTCACAGGCGTGTGCACGAAATGAGCATATGTGTAAAAAATGAAAACACAGGTTGTTGTTGATTATTTATTTTTTACCAATTTGCAGACTAAGGGAAATATACAGAGATGGCCCTATCATGGTCACGACTTACCCTTTATCTCATATTCTTTTTTTGCCATATTTTACAATCTTGGGAAGGGTTTGATGTATAGGAGCTGGCCTGGGTGTTCGTTTATTGCTGTATTATTTCACTGACTGTCAGTCATCTGTTTCCGATGCTTGTTGACGAGGGGTGCACGTGTTATTAGTCCGACTGTAGTCTGAAATCACACATACGCAATAGTCCGACAGCCTACCTGCCAAAACCTATTCCTAATATAACCCTAACCGAACACAGAAGCCGCGAGTCACTTCACCCTGAAGTTTGACTAAGCCTTTAGCCAGTCACATACTGTATGACGGAGCCATACAGTACAGAGCCACGGAGCATCTCAGACTATTGGACTTAACCCTGTTGGGTGAGTTGTTTGAGAAGAGGACGGATGCACTGTCTGGAGCTCCTCTTCTCTTCATCTGGTGGTCAGTGGATTCTACTGAAAATCAAGCAAGTATTCCCAGTAGGCTGCTTATTACGCCGAGTTCCTCCACCAGGCATGTTGGCTGCTAGCCGTCTGACTTGATAAACGTCCTCAGCCCAGCTCCCTGACTGCACCACGAGTGTGTCGTGATGCAGTCTGTTTTTGCGACCGTTTTGGTAAATATACTCGCCTCCTCTAACCCCTAGCCATAAGCAAGCACATCATGCTGACCCAGGGATTAAAACAAGGCGGCCAAACGGCCACACTGATCGAGGATTTCCGGGTTTTCGTCTTATCAATGCAGTCGTGTCAGTATGCTCCCAGACAACATGCCTTGTCGATAATAAGCAGCCTCCTGGAAATTATCGTTCAATAACGGTCGAAGCGGGTACGCAGTAGCTCCCTGTATTTATTTCCGTTGACTGATCTAATCTGTACAGAACTTTTGATTCAACAATCATTAAACTAAGGCTTATTTTTCATGACTTTGAAAGATGTTGTTTTTTTTTTCTGATTTACTGGTGTCGCCCAGAGCTCATGAACAAACAATATTTCTGAATGACTGAGATTTTTTAATTGCTTCTGGGAAATAGATATTATTATTGTCTGCTGTGTTGCTCTTTGACTTGTACAACTGTGTATGGATCATACAAAAATCCAGGCAGAAAATCGCCTAGAAGCATTTTTCAAACTGCTTACAATAGCGGAAACTCTGAGGGTGGAGCTTACTGGTCAAAGTGACAGATGTGTTCCACATGAGTCAAGGAATATGTGGAAACAAGTCCCATGATTTTTGGCCAAACGAGGCACGAGTTATGCTTGTTCAAATGTTTCAGTTTCCAATTGAGCAATACTAGTAAGACTGGTTTTAGTGCTATTTAGCATCCCCCTCTACCAAACTGTAAAATCTCAAACAGACTACGCTGCATGTGTAGATTGGGGGCAATAGAATCATTTTCACAAACCAGCAATTTTCATTGGCTCGTAAAAAATCTGATCAAGATTGTATGAGTTGTAGGGTTTTAACAGTTTTTCATATAACTCAAGATGGCGGGTCATCTAAGTAATATTACTACTTTTTCAGGTAACAAGCATTGTAACAAGACTACGTCCTAGAAAACAGTAATATTACAGTTACTTCTACTAATATTATTACCGTAGTTACTTTCGTCATGCTGCTGATCTCTGATTTGAACAGTATTGCGTTGGTGAAGGGAGATGAGCTACTGCCACTTTAATTTGATTTTTTAGTGCGGTGAACAGCAACGTATTGTAGTCAGCCAGGAGGCGAACCTGGGACCTATTTGGTCTCATTTCATGCTCGCAAGAGTTAAATTATATTCTGAATTACATAATTTTCATGACTACACGATTACAAATGTAAATTAATTGACACAACTACCAAACCAAAGTTTTTCTCCCCTAAATTGTGGTCAAAAACATGAAAATCCTTAGTTTTAGGTCAGAGAGACTAATCCGAGTGTGAGTCAATGTCAATTAGGTAATGTTGCAAGTACTAATTAAGGGAATGAAAAATATAAATTTGTATATTAATTATTTTCAACTTTTTGGGGGCCACCCCCCTAAAATCGCCAATGTCGCTGTTAAAAGTATACATCTGTTGTGTCACTGTCGTGCAAACATAACATTACACTTAGAGCCATCAGCGCACACTGGGTTAGTTGTGCACTGTTATATTATCATAAGACAATGCCAGGAACACAGCCAAGCAGATATGTTGAAGGAAGTGTACCTGCCCAGGTGCAGGCGCTGTTGAACTTAACCTATAGACCTGTGCAGTGACTTCACCGCCCCGGTTCAGGAAATGTTTTTCCCATTCGTTTTTCTCATAGACTTTTCAAAAAATAATGTATATAAAGACGTTACAACGCAGCCAAAGCCAACTCGGGTCGTGACAAATCATGCTGACACACACAATTTTTGGGGACGATCAAATAATTTCTAAGATGAAAAACAAAACAAAAAGTGTTGTATCCTGACGTTTTCTACTTCTTGCTAATTAGATATATGATGATATTGTGTGTGTCATCATGATTTGTCACGACCCGAGTTGGCTTTGTCCGCGGCGAAATCATCTTCATATAAATTATTTTCAAAAAGTCTATGAGAAAAATGAATGGGGAAAACATTTCCGGAACCGGGGCGTTGACATCACTGCGCAGGTCTATAGATGTTATGCATCTGTATGGGGCCTTTTGGTAAACAATCAAGGAGTGAGCCATGGCAAGAAGCACCTTGACAACCCTGTACTGTTTGACCAGAATGGGACAGAACCTTCATTAGCATCATTAAAGGTAATATAGGCATTTTTCTTTCTTTCTTTTTTTTGCCAAAAATCGAAACATTCGTACAATTTTGTTGGGCTCAGGAAAGCCGGTGCTATTTTGTGAGGGGGAGAAGGGTTGTGTGGAGTGAGGCAGCATTTTAGCCAATCACAGCACAGCAGTCTCCAGCAGATTCATAATGAGCCGATAGGGTGGAGGTGAGGTGGTGTTAGATTGTGTTTTTAAACAAATCTGTTCCCAAACACAGTGTTTGTACATACTAAAGTTGCCTCCATTACCTTTAACACTGGAAATTCTGGAATGGAACAGGGCCTCCATTGACGTCATTGACAGTCAGTGTGACCCGGATGGAACAGACCAAGCCTTTGGGCGCGTCATTTGGCAACCGTGGAGGACGTAAGGGTGAGTTATTTTTCTGTGCAGCAGTGATGGGCAGTAACTTGTTACAAGTAGCTAAGCTACATAGCTTAACTACATTTCCCGTAACTTGTAGTGTTTCTTACTACAATTTTCTGGGGATAGCTTGTAGTGTACTGTGGCTTACTACATTTTTCAAGAGTAACAAGTAGTGTAGCTTACTACATTTTTTCAAGAGTAACAATAGTGTAGCTTACTACATTTTCCCACCCACATTTTCGAATTCCACACATTTTCAATGGGTAGAATTTATTTGTTTTGTCATGACAAAATGCAGCTCAGAGTGCTTTACAGACGAGAGGATAAAAAAGAAGGGAAAAAAGCAAGACAAAACAAACAACATCATATTATGCTTAGAAAGCTGTACATTAAGTTGAGTTATATATTTATATATACTAATAATTCCGGCTCAAGTTTAACTCTTTAATTTGCAGAATTGAAAATGGACGACCCTGCCATAAACAAGTCTAAGGGTCTTCCAATACCCCAAATATCAGCTACTAGCTCACTCACTCTCAGATCACTCCAGCATCATGGCGGTGTTATGGAGAATAATAACGTAACAAGAGCAACAATTCATTAATTAACACATAATTATTTCTGCAGGTCACCAACTGGTGTTATCACTGTTACCACTGTTAACACCGCTATGCTGGAGTGACCAAGTGTGACTGGCTGAGATTTTCTACATTGGAATGTGTCTTTTTAGTGATTTCTTCCTGGTTATAAACTGTACCCATTCTTCTACAAACTCTTTCAATGACCAATCAAGTACCTACTGGCAGACATTAGGGGGCACTGTGGCTCTGTGGAAAGAATAGCTGACCTGGGCTGGAATTAAGGGACTGTGAGAGTGTGAGTGATTGGCAAAAGATATGATTTCAAATCAATTTAGTCTTGATTGCAATGAATAACACATCCGCAATCTGTGCTGCGTCATTGTGACATATTGAGCTTGTCGATTGCATGGCTTTTTCACTGTTTTGTGTGTTTCCAGACAAGCTGTTGACGTCAAGGAAAACAGGGGGCTTCTCCTTTTTTGACAGTGGGGTTTCAGATAATCATTTTAAACAATTAGATATAGAATCCCCTGAGCTTCCCCTCCTTTCTTTGTAAATATATCTTATGATGCAGTCCTTTTACAACATGTATATTACACGTATATTATATTGTAGTGTAGGCCTATGTATTACTGATTAATTGAGTACAATGAAACAGTGGTTCATTGTACTCAATTAATCAGTAATACATACACTACAATCGCTCACACAAGTAGGCTAATGAAGCTGTATGTGGTTCAGAACCACTATAGAGCTTCATTAGGCTACCGCTACAGCTTGTGTGAGCAAAGCATGGCACAAGTAAGGCGATCGGTCCCTCGCGATACTCCAATTGGCCGGTTTGCTGATGATGTAATTATGACGTGAGTAAGAGACATTTATAGCTATGGTCTTTAGTAGCCTATTAGCCAGCTCCGGTGCTCATGCCCGAGTAGGCCATGGCCTACTTGTGTGCAACGCGCAAGTTTGTAGTTATAACTGTATTAGCCCTGCCTTACCTGTAGGCTATATATAGACTTTTATAAACATCGTTTTTTGCGTTGATTGTTATGTAAGAAAAAAATCACACTTGTGTGAAGCGAAGGGTGGTTTTATATCATGACATTCGTGCTCACCCACAGGGACGTACATACATGCACAGGTACGCTCACGGGCAACACAGTCTATAGGCCTATAATGGAGGGTCATACAATCAGATCTGAAGGGTAGATGAGGGATAAAACCCTTAAACTGACTCTATAGACTTCCCAGATCAAACTGGTCAGGGTAATACATAGTGCATATTTTGACACTTTTGTACCGAGTCGTGTTTGGAATGCACTGTAAGAAATAATTCAATCAAAAGAGCTGTGCACATAATTTCCTATATCTCACACTCCCACTGCGTGGCGTCGCACGTGGTAAGCGCTAGGGACCAACACAACGTCATACGCTAAGAGGATGAGAACAGCCTGGGTAACAAACATTCTGGCAAAAAAACTGATGTACACGGCAGGCCCAAATTTTCCGTCTAAAATTAGCTGTATAGGGGGTAGATAGGGCTTACTTGTGTACTGTTCCTCCTGCTCTCCAGGGAAACTACCTCGCTTCTTTTAACCGATTCACATCAGGTGTTTTTGTTGCTGTGTACTAAGTATGCAATATAGTTTTTGAATAAATTTTTGATAGAAATGGCTTTAGTTGGGTTAACATTGACATCCCATGGTTATATTGTGAATACAATTCCTTCTCTAATATTGTTTCCATTACATACAGTATGTGCCATCATGCTACATGTGACATTATACTACGGGCATGGACATTACTGCTTGCTTGCGAGCCCGCCTCTTTGGTTGAGCGGACAGTGGTCCCTGCAGGCTTGATGACGACGACTTTCCCGGTCGTCTCGGTCTCCTCGAGGACCGGGTTGGTTTGCCCTCTTTGTAGGGACCCACAGTTCCTCTCAGCCCCATCGACGTAATCATCATCTGGTCCCCGGCGGGGCCAGGTCCTGTCGTCGGCCGGGGGCTGCCCACCCGCACAGGTTTGTGCCCGACGTCAGTGCCAGCGGACGTGTCTCCCTGCTTGTCCTCCTCCTCATCCGCAGGATCCAGGCGTTCCATCAGGACCTTGAGCTCCAGGAACTGCTCGACGATCCGCCGTTTCACGTCGTCCGTGAGCACGGCACCGCGGGCCGCGTCGTCGGCCATGAAGTCGAGGGTCTGCCGGGGGTCGAAGTGGACGTGGCTCTTCCTGCTTGCCGGCTTGTCGTGTGCCTGGGCGGACTCTGTGGGCGAGTACCTCTGGATCTTGCCGTCGGAGAGTCCGTACAGGTTCTTGAGATGCTGTTTGAGCACCGACAACAGGAGGACGCCTTGCATGGAGCAGGCGAAATCCCCAAGCGCAGCCGGGCTCTCCGGTAGACGGCTCATCACCTTGTCCACGTCTCCCGCGTCCAACCCCTCCAGCTCCGAGTCCGACTCGGCGTCCTCCAGTGTCTCCGGTGAGCATTTTTTGGCCTTCTTGAATGGCGGGGGCACAACGGCGGCGTTTGCCTCCTCGTGGTTCGTCTCAGCCTCCTCCACGCCAAAGCCGAGCCTCTGCTCTTTCTCTGCCTTCTTGGTGCGACCCGGTCCCGTCCGCAGGAACTCCCTGAAAAAAGTCTGCAGGAGGTTACTGCCCGACACCGACAGGAGGTTGTCTATGTGGTGCACGATGAAGAGGGGCTCCTCCTCGCTCTGGTAGGGGAAGTACGCCAGGTGGTCGGCGATGAACAGCAGCAAGCTCATGGCCGCCTGACCGTCCTCGAAGACTCTGAGCAGGGATCTGAGGAAGTCCCTCCGGTGCTGCCGGACCCTCCCAACCAGACTGAAAAGGTGCGAGCAGAGTGCCATGGCGTGGTTCTCGTTCTGCCGAAACCCCCTGATGATTGTGTCGTGAGACGGGGCGACGATGGCGTTGGCCAGCTGTGTCCGGAACGACATCCTCATC
The DNA here is from genome assembly GCA_039105355.1 of Benthosema pterotum. Taxonomy (NCBI): domain Eukaryota; kingdom Metazoa; phylum Chordata; class Actinopteri; order Myctophiformes; family Myctophidae; genus Benthosema; species Benthosema pterotum. Next base: position 28,489,923 of record CM076976.1, read on the forward strand.
CCATCGACCGCCTTGATGAGGACGAAACCTTTGTACTTCTTGTCAATCTCCTCCAGCTGCAAGTCTGCCTTGGTTCGGATGCCGGGCTCTGGGTCTGTCGCCGCCGCAATGAGGTAGGGCACAAACTGCAGAGGCTGAATGAGGCCCTGGTTGAGTGTGAGCGCGACCACACCAAGAGCGCCGGACCGCACCCCGGGATCCGTGTGGAAGAAGGCCTCCAGCACCTGCTCCTGGTAAAGCTGGACTATGGAGCTGCTCATCCCAGACGAGACGTCCCGCATCTCCTTCAGGTTCTCCTTCTTGGCCAGCTTCTTCCATTCCCTGTCGACGTCCTTCATCTTCACATCCTCTGCCTGCAGGTATGCCTCCAGGTTTCTGAGGATCTGGATCTTGAGGTTGACGGACGTGCCGCCGTCTGCCAGCACGCCGTTGTAGAGCGCCTTCACCTCGGGCACGGACATCTGGCCGGGATGCATGATCACGAGGAAGCCGAGACCGACCACGGCTTTGATCTTGACGTCTTCGTCCTCGTGTTCGGTGAAGTAAAGCAGCAGTTCCAGCACTTTGTCTTTAATTACAAATGTCGCTTTGTCGGGACCCTTAAACTCCTCGTGGTCAAAGTCAAAATGCTGTCCCAGGGCGCCCACGGTAAAGAGGGATCGCAGCAGGAAGCTCTTGCTTGCGACCAGCTCACTGCTGTCAGGTTCCTCCTGATGCTGCTGCTTTAGTTTGTTCAGCGCAGCATAGAACTTATTGAAACAGGCCAGGACAAACTTGTAGTTGCGAGTGACCCTGTTGACAATGGCTCCGAGACAGCTCACACAGTGCTGGACAACCGCCATGCCACCCTGGATGATGAGCTTCATGAGGTCTTCCTCTACAGCAGCCAGGAAGGGCCGACTGGGCCGCTTCATCAGGGGAACCACCAGCTCCAACGTTTTAGCCACGTTGCAGATAACCATCACATCGTTGGCCGTGTTGCCCCTGGTCCTCAGGTACGGCTGCAAGGTGGTGGCATGTTTGACCATGAGCCGGGCCCTGACTTTGCTGAACAGGCACAAGGTGGTGATGCATGCTACCAGTCTTGTAGAGTTTACACCCTTGTTTCCTGAAAGAGATTCCTGGTGCTTGAGTATGTCCTCCACCAGGCTGTCGACTAGTTGGACACAAGCCTTGTTGGCAGGTGGTGAGGACGAGTCGTCCTCGGACTTGAGCAGGTTCTGGATAAGCTGCTCAAACCAGTCACAGCCAGTCTCTCTGCAGGCGGCGACCACACCTGTGATGTTGTGGATCTTCCTGATCATGGTCTCCTTGTCGGCAGCAGGCGTCGGAGTGAACCACAACTTCTGGAACGTGTCGTTCACCAGTTTCTGGATGCCCTGCTCGTCGTTGACCCTGTGGATCATCTTCACACATATCTCAGTGACCTTGCTGAAGGCCGGTTGCTCCAGACAGATATCTGTCAGGATCTTGATCACACGCTTCCTCACACTGACACCCGTGTCCAGTATTCTTTCTACGAGCATGGGGTAGTACTGCTCGGTGAGTTGGGGCCTGCTGAGCACAAAGCGACCCAGGAGATCCACGGCCGCCTCCCTCACGCTGGTGGAGTTGTCGATTAGTCGGCTCTCGACGCCGCTCTGCATGTCCGCCCTCGCTAGGATGCCGGGGTCCACGGCCACAATCTCGGACAGACACTTCACGGCTTTAGTCCTCACGGCAATGGCGTTCTCCCCAAGGACTCGCAGAATCTGCGCTAGGTAAATGTCAAAGCTCTTGGCGAATGGCCTCACGGAGGCCAGGTAGCGCACGATTAGACAGCAGTCTTCATATTTCACAGCAGTCGTCATCATTTCCTGTGCAGCCAACTGAGCCAGCATGGTCTTCATGATATTGCGGAGGAAGATCTTGTGCTTCTCGGGATTTTGCATAACAACCTCTGTGTTCATGGGATGGTGCTCCTCCCCCCCAGTGGCTTCTGTGTCCATGACATGGTCATTCTCCCTGGTGGCATCTGTGTCCATGGCGTGGTCATTCTCCCTGGTGGCTTCTGTGTCCATGCCGTGGTCATTCTCTCCGCTGGCTTCTGTGTCCATGGCATGGGTATTCTGATTCTCCTCGGTTTCTTCTGTGTCCATTGCTTGATCATCCTCGGCTATCTCAGCGTCCATGGAATGCTGCACTCCATCCGACGAGCCCTCGTCCTCCTGGTCCGGCGAGCCCCTTGTGGACTTCTCTGCCTTTGTACTCGCATCCCGAAACCACTGGACAAAGTAGAACCTCGCGGCAGATGCCAGTGAAACATCCGTCTCTGCATTCTCCTTCAAGTAGTCCAGGAGTGCCTTCTGAAGCTTCTGTAGCTCGTCGTCGCCAGGCCTGTCCTCCAGAATGTGTTCGATCGAGCGCCGATCTATCTTGTTGGCCACTGCATCCCTCCTCAGATGGGCTGCCACGGTGCCCAAGTAGTCCAGAGAGGCCACCCTGAGGGCCAGTTCTGTCTGCTTGTTGGTGAACTGCTGCACCAGCACTCTGCCGAGCAGGCCGAGAAGCAGTTCTGCAGCAGGCATCTCCGGTCTGTTGACCACCGACAGCAGGTCTTGGAGGAAGTTCTCGAACAACGGCCGATAATCTTCCTCTCCCTGCTTGCTCCCATACTTCTTGAGGAAGACCGAGAGGAAGTTGTGAGCAACCCACGTGGCCGTCTCGTAGGATCCGGTGATCAGCGCGTCCTGATCCTCGTCGCTGTCGCAGGGCGAGCGGACGACGCACTGGATGAGCTGAAGCACCAGGGCTGTGACCATCTGGACGTGCACAGGCTCTCCATCCCGGTCTGAGCCGTTCAGCCTGTAGCTCCTGAGGGAGCGCTTGCTGGTGGGCAGTCGGGCGAGTGATGCGAAGATGTCCTCCAGGATCAGCTGCCGGTGCTTGTCGTAGCGCGAGAAGAGCGCCGTGACCAGCCCGATGGCGCACAGCTGGAGCTCGCTGACGTTCTCTACAAAGAACGGGGTGATCCCCACCGAGGATACCTGGAGGAGGGTGGTGTCGGTGAGCAGCTGGATCCCCAGCAGCTCGGTGAAGTTGGCGACGATGTCGCACACTTTGTCGTACAGCTCGACGATGGCGGGTTGGGCGCGCAGCGCAGCACGTCTGGCCCGCCTCACCCTGGAACTCGGCACGCCGCCTCCGTGAGGGTCATCCTTGTAGACTGGGTCGTATTGTGGATACAGTGTGTTCGCCAGGTGAAACTTGGTGTACCGCAGCACGCGCTCGATGACGTCTTCGATGTACACGGCCTTGGGCATGTGCATTGAGGTCATGATGCTCAGCGCGGCCAGGCAAGCGTCGGCCGACCCCACAACCCTCTCCATGATCGCCGAGTCTTTCCGCGGACCCTCCTCCTCGTCACACTCCGCGGTGGAGAGTGCTGCTCCGTCCTGGATGTTCTTGTCCAGGACGTTCAGCAGCTTCACCAGCTTGTCCGCCGGGATCTTGCTGCAGACGCCCATGGCCTTGACCTCGGCCGCCTCGCCGGCCAGCGCGCTCAGCCGCTCTCGGCCCAGCAGCAGCTCCCCGGGGATGTCGTCACCATCGGCTCCGGCAGTGAGGTCCACGCCCTCCAGGTTCTCCAGGATGTCGTCGATGCTGCTCAGGAACCTCCTGAATGTTGACGAGTCAACGAGTTCCTCCTGGGTCAGCGTCAGCTGGTACACGTTCCTCCTCTTCTGCTTCTCTTGCATCCTCCTAGCGGCATCGCTCATGCTGGGCGGTGGAGTGTCCTCGTTGGAGGAGCACCGGCCCCAGGGGTCCATAGTGTCCATCGGGATTGACATGGAGTATGACAAATAATAGTGTAATCTGTATAATATATCAGAAGGCTAGCTTAATATGGATAAGAGTGAGTAGGGCAGAAGGCAGAAGCTCAAACGATGGAGGAAGACCGCGACAGAAGGGGCTTTGAGGAAGCTGTGAGTTATGGAGGCTACGCAGAACAATTATATTTCCTAAAAGGAGACAAAAGGGTATGTATATTTGATATTTCCTATATATCCGTTTATATGGAGTGTATATACGTATATATGAGATGCCCATTATGGAGGAGCCCTGGCTGAAAGCACAATTCGGTGTTGTTAGGCAACAGTTTCTGATGTGATTGACAACACATGCCCATCATCTGGAAAACCTTGACGGTATACTTGTGGGTTGCGCACAAGTAGGCCATGGCTGTACCACTATATAATTTGCCCATAATGCAGCTGGAGGCAGGAGGTGGTTGTTACTTGTGTGAGCAGAGTGAGCGCAAGTTAAGCAATTGGTTCACGGTGGTCGACCATAGAACACTTACCATAGAACCTACATAGAAAGAGTATAATTGAGGTGTTCTGTATAAAGCAGAGATGTATAAAGTTAAGAGTTTAACGTTGTTTAATGCGATCTGATCAGACCTTTCTGTTCGGATGTATGGGTGAACTGTGCACGTACATCACCTGGCTACGTGGCCATTATTCTGGATGCATATAGTCATCCCCATGTGGTATCAATGTTAAGTCCTCTGTATTGAATGAAGATAAACAACACCATGGAAAAAACATACCAATTAAATAAATTGTGTGTGATGTGTGTGCGGTATGTACAAGCCACGCTGTGCTTGTAGTTCTGTTAGACAGGAGGTTAATAATACATATGTTTGATATGAAAACACGAATAAGTTATCTATAAAACTAATGGTAACTTAACTGATCGTAGTAGATTTGAAGAAAAAACTACACAATGTAGTGGAGTAGAAGTAAAAAGTACAGTAAAGTTTAAAAAAGAAAAGATGTGTGTGCGTGTGTGCAATGCATGTGTGCATTCCAGTGTGTGTGCGTGTCCATTCCAGGAGTGCAGTGGAGCATCAAGCACGTTGATAGGAGCTGAAATGTGATTGTGTCAGAGCATGGACCCAGAAAACAGACAGACAGACAGACAGACAGACAGACAGACAGACAGACAGACAGGCAGACAGACAGACAGACAGACAGGCAGGCAGGCAGGCAGGCAGGCAGGCAGGCAGGCAGGCAGGCAGGCAGGCAGGCAGACAGACAGACAGACAGACAGACAGACAGACAGACAGGCAGATTTGGAGAGATAAAGAAAGAGGCAGAGGAATGATTCAGATCATACAGTATAGTGAGATTATTACCGCTTCGTGCAAAAGCTCCACATGCCTAATTCTCAAAGATCAAGGTTTTTATTTCATGTGCAGTATAATTTTCTCCTTGATTAGTAACCTACGGGGCCTGCTGCACACAATTACTTTCTCATTGTTGTATTATGGATATTTCATATTTACTTAATAGGCTACTTGTTTTGTCACTGGACTTCTGATCCAGTCTTACAAAATGCAAAGCACAAAAGATGTGTACAGGTTCTAGTGAGTCAGTACAATACAGAGCATTTTGACAGCACAATTAGTTGCATCTCCTTTATTATGAAACGTAATTTAGATGTAGTCACATTGTTGTCATATGAAGTCAATGCTGGCTAAATCTACTGCTGAATTTGTCAAACTTTACTTGATGTCATCGTAATGGCTTTATGGATGGATTTATTTTACACTAGGTCACATGCTGAAAAACACAGACTTGTCTTTGGACATCTTCTCCACTGGCCTCGGTACCCAGGCTTTCGCTTTACTTCTCCACTGGTCTCTCCCTAACATTTTTAGTCCTTTTGCTTTCATTGATAAAATAGGTTGTCGTCAACGTATCGTCTCAACTCTTGTTTTGTTTTATAAGAGTATTTGCTCATGTTTGTAGATAGCCAGCGTTTGCCTGACCTGGATACGCCCACTGATAAATGAACCGAGAGGACGATGATAAGCTCACACAGATAGTTCAGCTGTCACATATAATACAGCTCTGATGACATGCCATGCATCCCCATGTCTTCCTGTGAGAGGGAAAATACAGTGGTGACAAAAGTATTCGCATGATAATAATCTTTATGGAGCACCTTACAGGCACAAGTGCTTTAAATGAAAACAGGACAGAACAAGAGTTGTGCCCCTATGGGGCACAGGTCTCCACCGTCTGGGCTCAGGTTTGAACGTGTACTAGTACTAGTGTGTCAACTATGACGTCATCATGACGTCATAGTCGGGAGGACAGACAGATCGAGGGCACAGACGGGCTACGTGCACGGACAGAGGGCGTTTTATAGTCGGGAGGACGGACAGATCGAGGTATGAGATCGTCGTCATAGACCGAGATAGATCGAGATCGAGATAGGTACGAGATAGACGTCATAGATCTCAGCTATGAGATCTATGACGTCATCATTACATCACAAACGGGACGGAATGAGTGGGTACACCGGACGGAATTACGGGGTGCGTTCCATAGTCGTTCCATAGCTATGAGATCTATGACGTCATCATTACATCACAAACGGGACGGAATGAGTGGGTACACCGGGACGGAATTACGGGGTGCGTTCCATAGTCCCCACCTTACGGTGGACAGAATAAATACCACATGAATCACATAAAAAGTGCAAAGGATAAAGATTATAGATTACAATCTAGTCAATAAAATAAGCCTAAATTAAGAATAAAAGGCAAGGTTATAAAAGTGATTTTTAAGAGTCTTTTAAAAACGTCAACCGAGGTTGCCACTGAGGGTAGGTAGACAAAGGCAGACACTTGCAATCAAGCAATCATGTTTATTTGGAATCCACAGGCAAGCTGTCATGGCATCAAAGTCTCTCCCTCCATATTTGACAAAATGAACACATTACTCATGACAATTCATATAACAGTGATGTGGATGTAACTGGATGCATCCAGAAGACATGGAAGGCCATGGTCAGCCTGACCCAGGGGCGGATGTAACATTTCCTAATTGGGGGGGGGGGGGGGGGGGGGGGGTCAGGAGAAAATGGTATGGGTGCAGCTATACATGGCGGATATACACATATCCTGTATGTATCCAGTATTCATCATTCATTTGAATGCTGATAAAGAAAAAATGGTATGGGTGCGGCTTCAAGCATCAATAATAACATCAGTTGTTGTTGAAGTTGCAACAGACACGCAGCATGCATAAAGCTAAAGGTCTGACTCAGAGATCACGAATTTGAAATATCTTGGGTTGTT
>CM076976.1:28507054-28732054 GCA_039105355.1 Benthosema pterotum
ATTGTTTCTGTAATTAATTAATCTCAATTCATCAGTCCCAACCCTAAAAACACATCTATCGCTGGAAAAGAGGCAACAGAAATCCAAACATTAGGGCATTTGAACACTGAACTCTGTCAGGCACAATGTGGGATGGACAGACAGAGAGACAGACAGACAGACAGACAGACAGACAGACAGACAGACAGACAGACAGACAGACAGACAGACAGACAGACAGACAGACAGACAGACAGACATTGGGCTCAATTTGTGGGACACCTGAAAAGTCTTGGAAATGAGGGACGATCCCCATGCAAAGAGGGACATCTGATGACCTTACTGCCTTGCCCCTTTGCACTAAAGCCCTTCTGCCAAAAAAGACAGATCTACAAGCTCGCAGCGGCGCCTCACATTGATGCCAGGGTTGAAGCTCACACAAGGCTTTGCACACCCCCCACCTCCACTCTCACCCCAAGAGTATCTCTGAGGACCCTCCATTGAAGACTCCCCGCTATGTTCATTCCATGGTAGCCTATAGCTATCCCCAGAACCCCCCACCACCCCGTTTGGCTCCACCCTGGTTCTCCTTTGCTTTCTTTGTATCATTATATACAGCCATTCCATTCATAGCTGTAGAATCTGCACCAGTGTAAGCACCTGCAACTCTGATTGGTTCAGTCAGGGGCGTTTTTGCCATTAGGCAGACTAGGCAGTTGCCTAGGGCGCCATGAGGGAAGGGGAGGGTGCGACCACCAGACCTGCTTTAAAAGGATCCCAGGCTAATAAGGTTGCCTCAATAGGATAAATACATTATAGCCTACGTATCCTCTATAACCAGAATTGAACATTTAAAACACATAATGTTATTTAGTTTAAAAATAGTTCATAATTTTATCCCTTGGGGGGGCGCCATTTTACAGAAGATTTTCCCTGGAGGGGGGCTTCAGGGAAAATCTTGCCTAGGGCTCCAACTTGCTTAGAAACTCCACTGGGTTCAGTGACTGATTGAATGAATGAGTTGATTGATTGATTGATTTATTATTGGATAGTCTCTTTATTAGACAGAAATGCAATCAGCAGTGAAGGCTAAAAAGATACTGCAGAAACAAGGTGAAGAGAGTTGTACTGCGATCGGTTTGCGGTCGTCGGCCGTCCCACGGTGGACTCCGATTGGCTGGTTTAAGTGATGATTAAGTGATGGCATGTCCCATGCCAAATTTCTTTACCTGCCTGAAATGATAGAGACATTTCTTGTGCCGCCTTTAGGACATGCTCAATGTGCACGGCCCACCTTAAATTTCAGTTGATGATAAGGGGTCCAGCTTCACCTATGGGGGATAAGGGGGGCACTTGCACTGCTGTTCACAAGTAGGCCAACTTGTGTACGATGCGCAAGTTTGCAGCCCACTGAGCACAGAGCTAATAAATATCTAAAAAAGGTCTAAAAGTGAAGTTCTAATCTTAGAATAGACGTTAATTAGACGTCTAATCAACGTTTTAGACACTTGTGCTCAATGGGAGTTATAGTTGCCATCGTGATCCTATGTATTCAATTCATCAACATAACAGTGGTGGAAAGTAAACATTTGCGTAAAAGTGAAATCCACACATCAAAAACACATGCATCAGCCTGTATAATCCTGTCCCTACATTCATGTCAGCCTTCTGTTCTCCATTTCTCTTCGCCTTTTGCCATGAAAATTGCATTTTCCCTTTTTTGGGAATGGTATTACTATTATTATTTGTTTTATGTTAAGTAGGTCACACGCACGCGCACACGTACTAAGAAGAGTCAGGGCCGGATTTAGCCAGCCCTAGGGTGGGCTGGAATGGCAGGGTGGGCAACTCCAAAGTTTTTCATATGAGGCAGTGGTTTTCAACCTTTTTGACACCAGGGCCCACTGTTTATTCGGGCATTTGAGCCACGGACCACGGAGAGAGGACATCATATCCCCACAGACCCCTAAACTTCTTTTGCTTTTGTCCACAATAGGCTACTATGGCTGGATTTAGGAAACAAAACGTACAGATCAAACCATTCTCTAGTTGTGTAGACTTGGGCTAATTCAGAAGACGAATATTTGAACTCTTAAGAGCGTAAACATGAAACCAAATGGACCCGCAAGGGTCCATTTTGGTTTCATGTTTACGCTTTCAAAGAATTACTGGTTAACCAACTTTCCACCATTTAGCTGGGGACCACATAGAACCTCTCAAGGACCACTGGTGGACCCTGGACCACTGGTTGAAAAGAAAACCACTGATAGGCTATTGCCTTTCATTGGGTGGGCAGGATGCACGCCCCTCTCTAGATCCGGCCCTGAGAAGAGTGCACTTACACGGGCGCTCCCTAGATGGAGCCTAAAGTTCAGAGTCCTGCACCTCCGTACAGTATGAACGGTGCAGAGCCATAGAGTAGGTATAGACAGAGTTACGACGACTCCGTCCACTTCATGGGGCCAGTCCAATGGCGGCTCTTCTACCTAGACTTGAATAGAGAATGGGTACAACAAATAGGGACTAGTCCTGGACCTGAAGTAGGCAGAAATGCATTGAGCCCAGTCAACAGCCCAGCGTTAAAGATCTTAAATCGCTTTGTTTTAGATTGCTTTTAGTAATAGTAGGCTACAACATAAACATTATTGTACAGTAGCATTGTTACTGTAGGCCTACAATACCGTTGGCATGTTGAAAATGCATAAAATAGCTCTTAGGTGCGCCGACGTCGTTGAAAACAATGCATGTCCAACTCCAGTTTGTCCCTATTCGGGCTCCATGAACAGCAGCTCGAGCGCTCACTTTCTGACCCCTCAATGTCGCAACTCTTCTACTAGATGGCTGTGGAACGGTGAGGCTCCAGACCTCCAGCCAGCCAACACAGTGGGAGCCGCAAACAGCCTCTCACTCTCACGCTGAGACCCAACGGGGACGAACTAACTCAACTTCAACTAAACTTGCCCGCCCTTTTATTAACCTCACAACAACTTGACGAGGAAACGGACTTCATTAATGCAGTCCGCAGGCCAGGGGGACCTGCTAGCTGCCTGCCTGCGCGTCATTTGCGTAAAAACAAAGACGAAAGTCTTTCTATCTCGCCCTTGTTTGTTTGTTTGTTGTTGGTGGTCCTTTTCTCCGTGTCTCTACGGGAGTGTAGAACTATAGTGGACACACGAGAAGAGAAGCCTTCATTCATTCATACTCGGGAGGGAAGTTTGATCCTCACCGAAACACCCCTCAAAACTCGTTTTATTTGTTGTGTTTATTTTTTGAGAGAGATATTTCCAACAACTCTACTAGCAGCCAGGAGGGATCCATCATCATCATCCTCCGTCCGTGAGATCGTTTTCTTTCCTCGAAGCAGGGAGAGTTGCAGTGGATGTGGTGCTGGTTGTGATGGATGTGAGAGTTTACCCGGCGGCTCCCCCTCAGCCTCTGGCCGCTCCGGAGCACCCCAGGCTGGGCATGATGCACTTCTCCTCACCCTACCCCGAGCTGGCCTTCGGGAGCAAGGTGAGATACTACAACTCTTGGGACATAATTTCTCTTTTCTCCTTTCTTTCTTTCCGTCCATCCATCTTCAACCGCTTATCCGCAGTCGGGTCTCGGGGTCCTTTCCAGGGGTGTAGTGTAGGGGGACGGCGTCCCCCCACTTCTCACATCTAAGATATTTTTGGGGCAAAAGTAGGCCTATGCTTTTTTGTCTTGTCATTTACTTTTATGGATACAATTGGGCATTGTAAACAATCTTTCTCAATATGCTCTACTTTCTCAATATGCTCACACAGACACGCTTAATAGCGTGTCTGTGTGTGTTGCGCAGGTGCACGCAAATGCAAGTGTGCATGCACGTGTCTTAAAGGGGATTTCCACTCATTTTCAATATTTTACTATGCCATTAATATACCTTAGAGATGTTGTGTGGACATGGTAAAAAGTCCCCCCCCCCCCCCCAATTCTGTGTTTCCTAGAAATAGAGGTCTGGGAAAAAAAAGACATCATCAAGATGTGTTTCACCATGTTAATGAGTTTCTTTTTTTCTGAGTGTACAAATGGAACCAAATGGACCAATGGACCCAACAACACTACAACACTGGTCCTTTCTTTCCTGTTTTATTTATCAGCTACACTTTTGAGAGTCACGTACAGAGCCGTACCTTATTTGAGATTGTTTGTTCAGTGATTTTCAGCAATCTGGATGCCATGGATAGAGAATGTTGTTATAGGATAATATTAGATAAATCTATGATACTGACCCATATGGCTCTAGTCTAAACATTCTCATTCTCCATATGAAAGGTACATTTTACCAGCAAGTAGAAGGTCAATTCTGTTCCCAGTAATCGTTTCATTTTAATTGTCATGATTAATGTCTGTATAAAGTCATTATAGAGATCTAGATCCTAATATGAGCTCCACGTGTCTAATTTAATGGGTGCTTTAGTCAAACTTCAGCTGTCTGTGTAGTGCACGTTTTTAAAGGGGAATTCCACCCATTTTCAACATTTTTTCTGAGAGCGTACAAATTCAACCAAATGAACCCTAACGGGTTCATTTGGTTCCATTCGTACGCTCTCAGAAAAAAATAAGCGTCTAAAGAAATGCAATAATAAGGTGAAAATACATCTTGATGATGTCATCAGGATGTTTCACCATATTAGTGGTTTTCTTCAGACCTCCATTTCTTGGGAACACAGAATGGGGGAACTTTTTATCATGTCCACCCAACACCTCGAAGGTACTGTACATCAATGACATAGTAAAATGTTGAAAATGGGTGGAGTTCCCCTTTAATGAACGGCAATTATACTTTGTGTAATTGTTAATAGGTGCTCCATGTGCTTCGATCCAGCTGATGCTGCATCCTATAAAACCACCAGTGAAGAAGACAGTAGTATAGTCATCATAACTCTTTCTGGATATGTCTGCCCCCTCTCTTTTTCCAGCACGTTTATTAGTCAAAAACGTAAATAGCATGTGTAGGGATGAATAGTTTCCATTCTGTGTAGACCTGTTCAATTCATAAAGCAATTTGGCATGTAAACAACACAAGCATTCATTCATTCATCCACAAATCCAAAACACTTCATGTAAAAAGTAGAACAGTGGTTTTCAACCATATTGATACCACGGACCACTATTCATTCAGCATTTGAGCCACGGACCACATTTTCGCCCCACAGAACGAAAACTAAAGATTTCTTTTGGTTTTGCCCACAATTTCAGGCTGGATTTCGCAAACAAAAACTGGCAAACATACAGATAAAAAAGACCATTCCAGCCCAAGTCGATACACAACAATTCAATGATTTTGAGTGTAAAAATGTTACGATCTGGTTAACCAACTTTCAATCATTTAGCCTGGGGACCACCTGGAACCCTCTGGGACCACTGGTGGTCCCCAGACCGCTGGTTGAAAACCACTGAAGTGGAATGAAAATGATGTGGCGGTGAATTTATCATTTATCTCTTTCTCCTCTGTTGTCTCCTCCTGTGATTTTTTTTTTCAGGACAGCTTTGATTACGCAAACAGTGTTTTACATGTTAATACATGGCAAATGAAAAACAAACCATAGGTTTTAGTAGTGTCACACCATTGGCATACTTTCAGCAGTTAGCCTTCTACACACACCCAATGCCACACATGCAGTCCACTACTACTACTATAGTATATGTTTCACATTATGGGCTACAATAGTGTCAGATTATTTATGAGTTCTCTTAAAATAGAAATAAGTCCTGGAATAGTTTCTTTTCCTGTTGGCTTCAGGCTCAGGTTACATTACAGACCATACTTCTGCAATGCGATAATCTAAAAATGATATTGACACGTGCGCACGCAAACACATGCACTGTACACTCACTTGCATGCACGTACACACACACACACACACACACACACACACACACACACACACACACACACACACACGCATGCACGCACTCGGAGCTAGTGGAGGGAGGCCAGAGCAGGAAACAAGGCAACCATACAGTATAACAAATGACATCATTATGGCGTTGCACAACAGACCGTGCTACTGTACAGTGTGTGACTCATGTGGTCGGTTATCATGAATATCAGGTGTTCTGCTGTTCAGGAACCTTAATGGTAGCTAAGCTGTATCTGTGTGGTTGTAGCCTTTTCCTGTCCAAAGGAACCCAACTGTATCTGTGTGATTGTAGCCTTGCTTCTAATGCTGTGTTCACATGCGCAGATGTAGCCATGCTTCACATGAGCGTCGTGCAGTGTCTTCAAGTTCTATGCGGATCGCTACATACATTCAAAACGTGTACATACACATTCCGATTTCAAATATAAACTACTCACACATGTTTTGACGGGTGTTAGACTCTTGCAGTATCCGGAATTAGCATTGCTGCATGCCGTGTTGTTTCATGAAAAAACCTTTTTATCTGAGCTTTTCTACCACCGTTGACTTGTATGCGCCCCTATCGGTGGGGAGGAGTGTGGCACTCTGAACATTGGGTGCGTTCCATATATTCACACTGACTGCACTGCCAATACAAACTAATAGGGGGATGTGCTTCTGGTCTGGTGTGCAACTGTGTGTTTACCAAACTTAGAATACATCCACCCAGAAAAGTATCCCGGGGAGCTTGGATAAAAATGCTTTTTATTAAACAACGTGGCACGCAGCTATCCTAATTTCGAGTGCTGCAAGTGTCTAACACCCACTGAAACATGTGTGAGTACTTTATATTTGAAATCGGAATGTTTATGTACAGTTTTTTTTTTTTTTTTTTGTAAATGTGGCGACCTGTGTAGAAGTGGATTAAAACACTGCATGACTGTCATGATAATGACAGTCATTTTTCAGGGCTAGCGCAGATTCAAGTTTATGATTTTCATTGGAAGCCAGTGACATGAAAATACGTTTGGTGTTTTGTAGCTGCTGTGTAAGCTTCAACAGCTTCAAAGTTTACTTAAATCCCAAACTTATAAAGCTACAAATTTGTTTCATAGCTTTGTATCTTTGCATCCTTTGCACCTAGCAGTGTGAACGCAGGAGAACTGTCCAGGAGCTGTGTGGTTCTTGTCCGCCAGAAACGTCCGATTTCTTTGCCTTAGGTTGTGACCAAGGTTTTCTCTTTGCAAATGCGTAAGGCTAGGACCAATAAGGGTCATTATAACAGTGGTCCTCAAACATTTTTTTTTGTCACAGGTTGCCCAAATGAATAACATTTTCATCCATATCATCCCTGGATCACATTGTTATGCTGTACTTTACAGCACCTGATGTCACTTAGTATGTATGTACAGTATGTCACTTATGTGTAAAACTTCCCCTTATAGAGCATGCCTCGAAGACAACTGGAGAGCGTATGTGTTTTCATTACTGAATGACTTCTTTTTTTATTTATTTTTTGTTACCACGCTCATTCATAGTTGCGGGAACAGCTCCACCAAAGAGGACCTTAAGTTAGAGCAATATGACACACTCTGGCCAGCATAAAGCGGCGCATGCTGCTTTATGCAGCGGAGAGAACTTAGGGGGCGATAGTCGAAAATAGCTGATCCAAAAGCCCACACTGACACAATGCCTTGAGAGATCAACGCTTGTAGATCAGCTATTTTTCACATATTTTTTGCAACTATGTTTGCATACCGTGTACTAATTGGCCACCTAGAAAATGGGTGTACAATTGAGCTAATCCAGACCAATCTACGGACAGCCAGATTTTTTTGACAACAGCCTGGCTAAAGCCAGATTCGGTCTGAATGCCAGGCTAGTTCCCTCTGTCTCCCACAGCTCTGCTGGTCTGAGGTGTGAATGAATAGACATCATGGATGGACGTATAAACGTCACAGTCAACCGGTGCAATCATTGACAGACTGCTTTTAATTTTTCCTCCACTCTCTCTCTCTCTCTCTCGCTGACTCAGTGACTTTGCGGGTGATTGACCACATAATCATTTACAGGCTGCTTTTTGTGCTGCTCGTCGCTTCATAGACTTAACGACGGCAGTTAGAGACCGCTTTAAGTGAAACAAAGTTGTGTAACGTCCAACCTGATGGGCGTAATAACACTTGGCATGGGCGTCACCGGTGACGCAAAGGTGTAATCGCAGAACCATGTATGTACTGTATGTAGTCCGTCTGTCTTACTACCAGGTCAATCTACAACATGCTGGCAGATTGTTTCGGAGAAAATGGTTGGAAGGAAGAGATCCGAGGACAGTTGTTCAAGGCCCACTTCACTTTTCAACGTATATTTATATAACAGGTCCTCACTAATGTACATGATGAAACACCACTATTTTTTCTACTCAGTCTGTGTCTCACAGGAGGGCTGTGGACAGTTCAGAAACTTCTTCCAATGACATCATCAATCGTGGAATCCAAGCTAATAGAAACTTCAGGCTTTCTATTCCTGAAAAGCCGCAATGCAAAAATGGCAGCCATCGTTCTCAATCTTTTCATCTTTTCAAAAACACATTGTTTAAAAAAATCTGCAGAATGATGATGTCATTGGAAGAAGTTTCTGAACTGCCCACAGCCCTTCTGTGAGACACAGACTGAGTAGAAAAAAAATAGTGGTATTTTATCATGTACATTAGTGAGGACCTGTTATGAAGATACATTGAAAATTGGAGAAGTGGTCCTTTAAGTAACTCAACTGCGATTCTCTCCAAGACTGACGGGTGTTTATAAGCGGACAACTTGGCCCAACGGTTTGACACGGTGTCACTGTGTGGTACCGGCTGCTGCTGCTGTAGCCTGTCTCATAACTGTAGAGAGAGAGAGAGATTAAAAAGAGAATGAGGGAAAAGGCTAGAGGAATGGGGGTAGGGATAGCAGGGAGAGAGGGAGTAAGAGGGAGAAAGAAGGAACAGAGGGAGAGAAGGCAGGTTGGGGGTAGGGATGTTGTAGCAGAGAGAAGAGAGGAGAGAGAGTTAGTTTGTGGGGGGTTGGGCCGATAGCTTTGGTCTATATTTCTCTGTCTTTCTTGATTCAGCTCTCTGTCTGTCAGATCGAAGAGATCATGTGGCCTTGAGAGAGAGAGAGAGAGAGGGAGAGAGCAAGAGAGAGAGAGAATACATCTGAGAATAATACAACAGACATGTGTATGTGTATTCCTTTTTGAGCGGTGCCTAACAGTACGAACAGCAGTTGGTAGGGCAGCATACTGTAGGTTCAACCTCCTATTAATATGACCATTACAAACAATGTTCCCCAAACCCTAACCCTACAACCTTGTCCTCGTAACGAATCCACGGTGGGATTCATTATGATTCAATTACCCGCAGCACAGGGATCATTTCTAACGTGCAGCCCAGGTGCAGGAGGTCTAAGGGCGGTCCCTGTATTGCTGCCGCAGCCAACCGGCGTTGTTGAGCAGGTTGCATCGCTCAATTCACATGGGTATGATTTTTTACTCCATAATTACAGTCAATGTGTCAGAGAGAGAGAGAGAGGGAGAGAGAGAGAGAGAGAGCTAGAATTACATGCATAAGAAAAGCACATGTGACATACCGGTACACATGTAGAGTAGTGCATTAGTATGTGGACGTATTTGGGACATATAGGCTCATTAAACATGATAGATTGGACCCAAATACAGTTGGCGCCGTCCTCATCCTTCCATTCCATTCTATTCCACCAGGTAAAATGGTAAATGTTGCATTTATATAGCCTTTTTTTTTTCAAAGGGCTTCGCCTAGAAGATTGTGGGTTACATTCACCCATTCACAACCATGCATGAAGAAAACCATGCATGCTCATCAGGATCAATTAGGGCAGTGGTTTTCAAACAGTGGTCCGGGGAACACCAGTGGTCCTTGAGAGGGTTCTCTGGTGGTCCGCAGCTAAATGAAAATTGGTTAACCAGATGTAACTCTTTGAGAGCGTAAATATGAAACCAAATGGACCCGCAAGGATCCATTTGTAATGATCAAGTGAGCGGCGGCCAGGTGCTGTTGGCTGCTGTCCTGTTGCACTTCTCCCCCCACCATAGAGCACGTGCATGTGCACATCTTGTTAGCGGATGGGAAGCGATCTCGGCGGTTAACATGGTCAAATCAGGCACTGCCCAACATGGCATTTTTTTTTTTTTTCAGATAATACACGTTCTCTTTTGGTGTGAGCAAGTTGTGGATCTGTTATTTTGAAATGATTTGTAAGCATTGGAAATGAAACTTGAAATGAGAGAAAGAGATGAGGAGAGAGAGAGAGCGAGAGAGAGAGAAAGAGAGAGAAGCACTAATGTAAACATACTTCATTGTGGAAGCTGTGTTAGGTATTTCTAAAGCAAATAGACGAGAGAGAGGGGAGGGGCCTATCCTTCTCGCTGCTCCCTATTCTAGGCAGGCAGGCAGGCAGGCAGGCAGGCAGGCAGGCAGGCAGGCAGGCAGGCAGGCAGGCAGACAGACAGACAGACAGACAGACAGACAGACAGACAGACAGACAGTGAAATCAGTCAGTCACTCCTACAAACTAAGGTCATGGCCAGCCACGGCGAGGCTAGTCTTCTCTTCTCCCATTGTCCTAGAAATTCTTACCTGTAAACACTTACCGTAATTACCTCCGTTTTTAGAAAAGTACTGTATCTCTTTGTAACTCTTCTCTATGAAGTTACAGTGCATCCATTTCCTGTGATATCGGTCACACTCCTGTGGTGTTTTTGTTCCCATTTGTTGAACCACTACTGTATAGGCTCGCGTCTCGAGGCTATATAGATGGAGGATTTGAAACGTCGCTCTAGAATTCACTTTCAATGGGATCTGCGTTTTGTGCTGAGAAGATGTCGCATAATAAAGCAAGCATATGCCGCCTGCGTCTGATTTTGGAATCTCACACGATAATGCATGCGTTTAATCGCTCCCCGTCTGAAATGCTTTGTGAGATGCACTGTAAGTCAGAGAATGCAACGCATATACTGTATACAAACTCTGGCCCGTGAATGAATTATCTTTGGCTTGCGGGATGATATTTCATTACTTCTGGTTTAGTGCACACACAATGCATGATAAGGCAGTAATACACCTAATTGTTTCATGTTCTCAACTCAGTTGATTTACTTTCTCTACTTTGCTATGAAACAAGTGCATGGTGAAGTCATAGAACATGAAACTGAGCTTTAATAATGCATATAACAGTGTTTAATGCATGCAGTTTCATCTTTGCACTGATCTTGCTATAGCTAAATAGCATATACTGTAGCTTGCTACTAGCTAAAGCATGTTGAGAATTGCAAGAGACAACAGCGCAGATAACGGTGCACTGCTATGCCGACAAATGTACTGTACTGCAGTGGCTCTCAAAGTGGGGTCCAGAGACCCCAGGGGTCCTTTCAATGAAGTTCCAGGGGAGGGGGTCCCCCAGCTGGATGATGGTTATGAACCAAGCTTTGAGCTTTGTTAGATCTGCTTACTGTTGGTGCGTTTTAATTTGAGCCATGCAAAAACACCTGGATATATGAGCACGATACTGACCACCGCATGGCACATTTGTGCGATGTGCAGAAACGGACCGCAGACAGCGCATTTTGCGCTGCGTTTTACGATGCGACATGGGACAAAATGGACCGTTAGACTCTAACGGTCCATTTTGTCCCATGTCACTCTCTCTCTCTCTCTCTCTCTCTCTCTCTCTCTCTCTCTCTTTCTCTCTCTCTCTCTTTCTCTCTCTTTCAGAAGTTTTTTTCCAGACAGTCAAAGTGTTGCCTTACTGTTGCGTATCGGCTAATTATCTGTCTGAACACATCCACGCGTGCGTCTGTCCCGTCTATCTGTCCGTCTGTCTCGTCTTGGCACGTGATGGATCGGGATTGCGGGGGTGGGGGGTGGGGGAGCGGGGGGGAGGGGTACGCGAAAACATTCCGTCCCTCTCCCAATAAGGCCCGTTGCCAAACGACCCTTCTCTCGCCCTCGAACACGATTGGCTACCTTTCGGATCCCGGAGCAGGTGCATCGGCTTTCGATTGGTCGAAAGGCAGGGGGGGTGGCAGCGGGCGCTCCTGGTTGGTGGAGAGATGCCAAATGGAACAGATGGGGGAGAAGATAGATCGCTGCCAGCGGAGACTAATTATCGGCATTTCTTTTCCAAAACAAACATATTGCAATCAAATCACATATTGCAATCAATCCCATATTGTTCTCTCTGTGTGTGTGTGTGTGTGTGTGTGTGTGTGTGTGTGTGTGTGTGTGTGTGTGTGTGTGTGTGTGTGTGTGTGTGTGTGTGTGTGTGTGTGTGTGTGTGTGTGTGTGTGTGTGTGTGTGTGTGTGTGTGTGTGTGTGTGTGTGTGTGTGTGTGTGTGTGCGCGCGCTTGTGCAAGCATTACTGGGTTGGATGGTTTAGTCTAGTGCTTGACAAATTTTTGGATGCATTCCTGAAGCACTCTTCTTGATTCTAAGAAGATAAGTTGTTATATTTTACTTATCTGCTCTGTCCTCGTGCATAATTACAAATAATACTTGTGCGCAACAACATGCCACATGATTACTTGGTTATATAGCCAAGACATTTTTCATACTGCTGAAAATGTTTTTAATGCCTTTATTCTCTCCCAGTTATTACTCCTGGAAAAATAGAAGAAAATTCCTTTTGCGTTTAAAGAGAAACTGATTGATTTTTCTTTCGCTCATCTGTCATTTTTCCATTACCTCTGACTCAACCGCTAAAGTAGCTGTGTGTGAGTGCGTGCATGTGTGCGTGTGTGCATTAGTGATGCGCGGGTCAGGGTTTTTTATGACCCGCGGGGCCCGCCTGTTATAATAATTCTGACTCGGTCCAGCCCGCCCCGCAGCATTAGATTTATTTTCATGACTCGACTCGGCCCGCAGCCCGCCGACATTAAATACACGCCAAATATGCCTAAGAACGCGGCTTTTATGTGATAAAAAAGCTTTTCTTGTGTCTTATAACACTGACAAGCATGGACATCATCACATCACAACATGCGACATAAACGTGTGCGAAGAGAGGACGAAAACAGAGACGCGCCCACCACTCTCTCTCTCTCTCACACACACACACACACACACACACACACACACACACACACACACACACACACACACACACAGAGTTCCAACGATGCGAGGACTTAATTTTTTACAGACGTGTGCGACACAGAGAAACAAGACAGCAGCGATGCGTCCGTGCATCGCTGATATAGCCTACATTATATAACACAACAACAGGTCTGGAGTCTGAAGACACAATGCTCAAACGCTAGTAAAAAACAGAAGAAAACTCACCGCTGTTGTCGCGCAGGGAAAAGAAAGTTTGGAAGTAAAATCCAGTACGTGCAGAGAGTGTTGGAAAGGGGCAGGGGCTGACAAACCAAAGGGCATCTGGACATAAATAGCTCTCAGAACGTCGCGCTGTCGCGCACTGAGAGCTTGTAGATTCTAGTAGATTCTTGTAGACTATATTTGGGGCTGCAGCCCAGCACCCTTTATCTAAAGATGGAGTTGTGTAACAACATGCAGAGCATTTGTTTAGTAAAGGGCAGGGGCAGACAGAAAAGCCCCTCTTTTCTGTCTGTGCACGTCCCTGATGGTGATCGATTGTAGGCTAAAGCCAGCTACTGCTACGTTACGTTACTGACTGCTTTGTTGAGAGCGATCTGTAAGTAGGCTTCTAAAGTAGCTGTTTGTGGATTTATTGGTCACACTGGAGGATATACCAACCACCACGGCAACATGCAACAATCAGGTAGGATGCGCAAATGTTCTCCCAGGACTTGTGTTTAAGACAGTCATTTTGAAAACTCCCATTACACATTATTTGACCCGCCCCAACCCAGCCCGCGAATAAAGTGAACATTTCTTGACTCGACCCAACCCAGCCCGCGGGTAACCCGCGGGACCCGCGGGTCACGGGTCGACCCGCGCATCACTAGTGTGCATGCACGGGCAGGTGGTCTACAGTTCTGAATGGTCTCAGGATCCCATCTGGATAGAAACAGCCATTGTTTTTCCTAGTAATCTATTAGTAAGAATTCATCCGTCCAATAGTGTAGTGACCTTTGGGCAAACTGTAGGACATGACCTGTACTTACCCGATGGCCAAATCGCTCCTTAGTGGTGACCTAGCTCCTGTTCATAGCCTTTTCATTATAGCAGTGGTTTTCAAACAGTGGTCCAGTCAGTGAGATGGTTCCAGGTGGTCCCCAGCTAAGTTGGTTAACCAAATATAAGTCTGGAGAGCATAAAAAACCAAATGGACCCTTACGGATCCATTTGGTTCCATGATTACACTTTCAAGAGTTAAAATATTCATAATCTGAATTAGCCCAATTACCGGTAATTTTGAAGTCTACACAATGTAAAAGAATGGTAATTTTGATTTACTGTATGTTTGCCTGTTTTGTTTGCAAAAATCCAGCCTGGAATTCTGGACAAAAGCAAAATAAGTCTGTGGGGCTAAAATGTCCTCAAATGGTGGCCTGTGGCTCAAATGCTGACTAAATAGTGCTCCCTGGTATCAAACATGTTGAAAACCACTGCATTAGAGCTATGCTATTCTCCTCTTCCCTTCCACTCACATGAGCTGCAGATCAGCGTCTGGTTGTGGTGAAGATAAACAGAATGTTTTCGCTACTCACCAATACATAGGCGGTTTGGGTTGTTAGAAAAGCCTTAGTTGCTTAGTTGACTCTCTGAAACCCCCACCATTTTATGAAAAATGTGGCTTTTTTTTGGCCAGAATGGGACTTTATTTCTTCTTGAAGAAAATTACTATTAGTTACTTCACTGTGCCCTCTACCGGAGTTTGTTTTCTTACATGTTTTTTAGTGACACCGTGGCATATTAATTTACACAAAACACGACAAAAGTTAAGCTTACTTCTTACATACTTTTTATCGTTATGTTTGTGCTTTGTTTCGGGATAAGCCCTTGATGGCCAGCTTGTGCTCCAGCAGTCCCCTGTATAGTGTATAATATGTATTCTATAATTGTCAGTGGGCTCATTGGATAAACAGTGTTTGGACTAATGCTCTCAGCAGGAACCATGTATTTGATGCTTAAACCTTCTGCCACCATGAAGTTATCCACAGGCCTAACAATTAAAGGTGTGGTCTTAACCAGGCCTCGGGGGGGCAGCCCCCTGCCTGGCGGCCTGAACAATGGCCATACTTTTCAGCTCACGAACCGAAAACACCCGAGAAGTTGTCAATATGCACCCTTGATGTCCTCAAACTCACTAATTTCCAACAAGCTTTGAACTGATTAGGTTGGCCAGAATAGGACTTCACAATTAATCGTGTTTACCCTTACACTAGCAGAATTACGGTAGAAATGTTGCACACTCGCTCACAGCCTACCGTACTCCCCCTTCCCTCTTTCTGTTGCAGAGAGAAGCCTGAATATAAAGTTAACTTTGACCTGCGTCCAACACTCCCATTGCTTCAGTATTACAGTTATAGTATATAGCACTTGACTTTTTTGGGAGGGTTAGTAGATTCATTTTCATTTGGTGTTACTCATTCATTCATTCATTCATTCATTCATTCATGGAACTCAAAACTCAGTCGCTGGTTGGGGCAGAACTGTTGCTCTGGATCATGTCGGGAATGAAGCCGCTTTTATTTTTATTTTTTATTGTATCGTCGCTGTCAACATCGAATTGATATAATAACTTAACTTTTTGCTTGTACATCTGTAATGCCCTATTGTAGTATTTTTTTTAAACCATTTTGATATCAGGACCCACAATTTATTCAGCATTTGAGCCACAGGCAACCGTTTTCACCTCACGGATGAAAACTAAAGATTTATTTTGTTTTTGTCCACAATTCCAGGCTGGACGTTGCAAACAAAACAGCCAAACATAAAATATCAAAGACCATTCTTCTACATTCTCTATTTGTGTAGATTTCTTAATTAAGTGGTCCTAATTCAGACATATTTTAATTCTTGAGAGTGCAAACGATGAAACCAAATGGACCCAGATTCAATTTTACTCTCTCAAGAGTTACATCTGGTTAACCAACTTCCCATCATTTAGCTGGGGACCACCTGGAACTCTCTGAAGGACCACTGGTTGAAAACCACTGCTCTAACGTACGTCCTGATCATGCTACAGTGCATCTCTACGAGTCTCTAGACCTGCTACTTTGCGCTATTTCTGGAATGGTGAAGAAGTTTAACAGTTGTGGTCCTGTGGGTTTCCACATGCGACCAGCCAGTTGGTGGTTAACCAGTGAAACCTTTCAATGGTGGACTTCTTTTTTATAGGTGTGTGTGTGTGTGTGTGTGTGTGTGTGTGTGTGTGTGTGTGTGTGTGTGTGTGTGTGTGTGTGTGTGTGTGTGTGTGTGTGTGTGTGTGTGTGTGTGTGTGTGTGTGTGTGTGTGTGTGTGTGTGTGTGTGTGTGTGTGTGTGTGTGTGTGTGTGTGTGTGTGTGTGTGTGTGTGTGTGTCTCCTCTTCCTGCAGCTGTTCTGTCTTTTGTCTTTGTTTTGTTGGAAGTATTTAAAAGGCACCTATCCCCCTTTGATTCAACCCTATGCCTCATTGATCTCTCTGTGCGTGCGTGTGTGTGTGTGTGTGTGTGTGTGTGTGTGTGCACGCGCATGTAAAAGAGATACAATGGATTTGTTGTTTTTGTGAGTGCATGTGTGCTATTGTTTAGTGTGTGTGTGTGTGTGTCTGTGTGTCTGTGTGTCTGTGTGTGTGTGTGTGTGTGTGTGTGTGAGTGTGAGCACCGACCAGGTCCGGTTTCATCCCCTGGCAGCTGGTGTATTAACCCCAGGCTAGCCGCGGCGCTGCGTCAGGGTGTGGTGGCTGGCCAGTGTGGTGCTAGTTTTGGGCGTAGAGATGGTGTAGTGACATCACAATGTAAGAGTCTGGCGTGGAAAAGTTCGCTAGTGTTAATCTTAAAAAAATTTGAGTGGTGCAACCACTCCCAAGGCTTGGTTTCATCCTTATGGTTACACCTGTGCATCTACAGTATATACCTGTCCAACTCTGGCTGTTGAGACTATACTACCAACTACAACTGGCACTGTTTCCACCAATGCAAAGTGCACACACACAGGACCACTCTGTTTCCCCCCAAAGGGGGGCGCTGTTGTCACCAATACACACGGAATTCACAGCTAAATGATGTGATGTTTCCACTAAAAATATGGAGTTCGTAGTCTTTGAAAACAAATTCCTATATGCTTGGCTCAATCGATGTAGGAGTACAATACAATGTTTATTCTTCAGGGTGGTTGTGTTCCATTTGATATCCTTCTTTCATTGCTGAACACCAAAAATCTAGCTGCTGTCATGTGTTTTGTTTGCAGATTGTTGTACTTCGCCTGGCAGATATGGGAGTTTTTCGTTGTTTGTCATGTTGTTAAAGTCTCCATGGGAAGTATGTGTCTCTGATCTCTCTCTCTCTCTCTCTCTCTCTCTCTCTCTCTCTCTCTCTCTTCGACTGGGGCAGTCTGTGTGCATGTGTGTGTGTTCTTCATCTAATAGTTGTACTGTACTGTGCTCTGTACTGTACTTTGAATATTACCCAGGACTTGCAGTCCTGTACTACTACTGTGCCACTACTGGTGATGTTGCAGCCGTCCGTGCTCAGACACATACTGTATGTACTGTACTAAAGCTGCAACTACAGGCTACAGCAGGGATGTCAAACTCAAACGCACGGTGGGCCAAAATAGAACAATCGGTACAAGTCGAGGTCCGGACCCTGCGGACTGTGTTTGAACTAGGGTTGGCCAAATGGAAAGGTTTTCTTTCCGATTGTCAGACCGTTTCCGGTTAATAACCGTTAACCGATAAGGAAAAATGTGCTTTTTTAATCCGTTAAAAAAGACCAATTATACACCACTAGCACCGGCTTTTTTCGAGTCCCTTTTCCACCTCAAGCACTAAGCAGTAGCAATGGCCGCATTAGTTCTATGGACACTGCATATTAGTTGTATAGACACGTTCTATATCAGAAACACATTAAATTTCAGGGACGGGAATGAGCAGCCAATTATCAAATGTGCGCAACACAGCACACACACAGCGTTCGCCGCCGCACAAGCTCACAACACGGCGCACGTGTTCTGAGAGAATCGATGTTAAATTATTGTGTACCTTTTGAAGTATTTTATAAATTATATAATCCATCACACGTCGCGAGGGAGCGGAAAGAGCGTCCGTGATGGTCTTCTTTCTTCCGTTCATTTCTTTTTTTGGTCGCGATTGCAACCAAATCAGAGCCGGATATAAGCCTTGTGTGCACGGGGGGGAATGCCCCCCTAAACGCCATGACTATGATGAAGCTGCTGCATAAAGTTTTCGCCTGCCCCCCCAATTGTGAAATGTTAGATCGGGGCCTGAACCAAAGCCGACAGAAAGCGGAAAAAAACATCTTCAAGTTTGAACGCACGCCCCGCTCCAAAGACTCGAGCTAGCACATATTCTGTGTAACACGAGTGGATTAATGTTCTACCAACGTTGCTCCTCGACAATATAGACGGCACATTTAATGACCAAATAGCTCTCTCTGGTGAAAGATCATTGAAAGAGCCGCGTGCGTAAACTCCATATAGGCATGCATGTGCGCTGCATGTGCCGTGATGCAGACAGACAGACAGATTTAGTGACATCCATAAAATAAAAACTATAGGCATAAAACTATAGGCTTAAATACTTACAAAGATAGTTATTTGACCAACGTTTGTGAAAGCTCAGTGGCTACTGCAGTGAACACACTCTGCTCCTCTGGCTAGTAGGGTAATAACGTGGATGAAATTGGAGTAGTCCAGTGTGCCCCGACAGCCACGTGCGCTTTTATTTTGATTTTATTAGTTAATGCCGTTAATGTTGTCGACAACCGAAATTCTTAACGACTAACGGTTAACAGTTAACCGATGGCCATCCCTAGTTTGAACACACGGTTTACGAGGACGTCACAGGAAAATGGAAAAAGTAATTTTCCTTCAAAAATCATGAATGTCCGATTGTCCGTTAATAGCAAGATGAATGCAAAGATGAAACTGCATGACATTCACAAACTGATTGCATTATTAAAGCTCAGTTTCCTGTTCTATGATCTTCACATATTCACAGTATTATTATCTGAACTACAGCAACTATTCCTCGGCTGATTATTTAATCGATTACTCAGATTATGACCATAATAACATATTTTAGGTCATTTTAGACATGTTCTAACCAACAAAAAAGATGATAAAGCCAATATTCAGACCATATGTTTTGTTCTTGATACTACAGTATAATCGTGAGTCGTGACATATTTAGCAGTTGTTACTGTGCATGTGCATCTATCAGAGATTTGTACTAGAGATTTGTCTCTAGTTTAGTGATATCCCTGGAAAAAACTATGAATAAATGACATGATACATTGCAAAAACTACAGCGATTAGTTGCCCAATCAATCGACGACTAAATTAAAGTTGAAAACTAATTGAATAATCGGTTTGATTACGATTAATCATTGCAGCCCTATGTACGATGTGTACACGTATAGCCTACATACGCACACATACAGACACACATAGCTGCGCAATGGAGCAGCGGCAATGCAATAAATAAATAAATGAATGGATGAATGAATAAACAAACAAACATAATGAATAAATAAAATCAGCATGCGGTATTATTTAAAATAACATTTCAACTTTTTGCATGCTGTTTTTTATCTCCTCCATGTTATGGATTGTAGGTTTACTTTATACATCCGCCAGCGAAATCGAATAATTGACAGATTGATTGATTATGGATATATACAGCTGCAGCAGCCCTGCTGCACTCTTCTACTGCACACATCACCTCCTCTCTCTCTCTCTCTCTCTCTCTCTCTCTCTCTCTCTCTCTCTCTCTCCGTTTTCCTGACCTCTCTCTCTACCTGTCTATTGTCTTTCATCCTGCGACCTCTTTTTTTTCTGCTTTTCCACATGTTTCTCTCTCTCTCTACTACTCTGTCCTTGCCTGTCATTATTTTACCCCCCTCCCCACTCTTTGCTCCCCCCCTCTCTCTCTCTCTCCCCGACCCTGACCCACTTAGCTAGCTGCTTGTTATTCAAACCTTAGCTTCGCACACATGCATGCTCGATCGCACGCACGCACACACACACACACACACGCGCACACAGAGCTCACATACAGACATTGAGAGAGAGAGAGAGAGAGAGAGAGAGAGAGAGAGAGAGAGAGAGAGAGAGAGAGAGAGAGAGAGAGAGAGAGAGAGAGAGAGAGAGAGAGAGAGAGAGAGAGAGAGAGAGAGAGAGAGAGAGAGAGAGAGAGAGAGAGGAGAGAGAGAGAGAGAGAGAGAGAGAGAGGAGAGAGAGAGAGAGAGAGAGAGAGAGAGAGAGAGAGAGAGAGAGAGAGAGAGAGAGAGAGAGAGAGAGAGAGAGAGAGAGAGAGAGAGAAGACACAGTAGAGGACGAGAAACGGAGAGAAGACTATAATTTGGTTTGACAACAACCCATGCTTCTTCTTCTCACAGAACCACGCTCGCTCGCACATGTGCACATACGCACACACGCACACTTGAACGTGGCACCACAGAGCAGCGGAGGATGCTGTCGACAGACATGAATTATTAGCAGCGTTCTTATTGATCTGAAAACATTTGAGTGCCATCATAATCCAATATTATTTCTTTTCCGCTATGCAACCGAGTTGTTTCTTTTTTTCGCGGCGCGCAGCACAGCATGCATCAGAGAGTCGCTTCCCTCCGCTAATGAGATGCTTGATCTGAGTTTTTAATTTGCTAATGAGGCAGGGGCGGATGTAACATTTTCCAATTGGGGGGCAAGAGAAAATGGTATGGGGCGGCCGGTCGCACGCATACCATTTTCGGTTACAGGACTTTTATTACGCAAGTAAGGCATCAATAATAACATCAGTTGTTGTTGAAGTTGCAACAGACACGCAGCATGCATAAAGCTTAAGGTCTGACTCAGAGAGTTTTCTGTTTTTCAATGATGAAATGCTGTTGGTTTAGTGGTGACACTGCAGTAGTTAGTTAGTAGCAGTAGTAGTGTTTCAAATCCTTTTAAATATAAGCACTTTGATTTGAAATATCTTGGTTGTTTTACATGCCATCGTGTTTGGTGGGGCAGTCGGGGCATTTATAGGGGGGCATTGCCCCTCCCCCTATGCCTAGATCCACCCCCGTAATGAGGACTAATTATTAAAAAGATCGGTGAAATGGTTATCTCATGAAGAGCTGATACGCATCTGTGTCACTCTGGGATTTCACCACATTAACCAATTATACTGCAGTATTGGTTAATGTATGTCAACCAATACTGCAGTATTGGTTATTGTATATACTGAAAAGTAGCATATCTACAAGCTCATAGCGCAGGACAGCATGCATTCCCGTATTTATTTGGTTAGCAAGCAGGCTAGCCCATTAGCCAAATGATTGACTACAACCTCTGGTTTGGTTAGTATGAACCAAACCCCTCCTACTTGAAATCTCTCAGACAGGAGACAATGTCAGACTCAAGCTTCAGGAAGCTGAGCTCCAGTCTTATAATCAGGATAGTAGGATACCAGAGCTTGACACTAACACTTGCCCACTTGCCCGGGGCAAGTAAAAAAAATGGTGGGGCAAGTGAAGACTGCTACCTGGTTGCCCGATCGGGCAAGTGTGCAACTTAGTGCGCAATAACACAACACAAGATAAATTTGTCTTTTAGGTGGTCATTGCGACCTGGGCTAATTAAGATGATGAATTTTAACTCTTGAGAGTGTAAAAATCAAACAAATGGACCCGTACGGGTCCATTTGGTCAGTAGAGCACCAGACTTGGGACCAAAAGGTTGTGGGTTCACGTCCCGTTACTGACAATAAAAAGTGTGAGTCTTCGATTCCCATATAAGGAATTAACTTCTTGAACAAAGTGGCCGTTAAACAACTGTTGTTAACTAGTGTCCAATCACATTTTTTCAATTTCTTCTAGTTGTACTTGAATTGTACTGTAATTTTCCAAGATTTTATGAGTTTTGTTGTAGTAGGCCAGGTTGACATGTAGGCTACTGTAGGAATTTTATATTTCATTTATTCATTCACTATTGTATGGACCCGGGGCAAAAGCACCCCCCTCTCCCCCCTCAAATAATTTCTCAAAAATATGTTCCTTCTTCTGCATATTGTTCTGACTCCTTATTGCTGCTTGCTTGGTCCTGCTTTATTGCTTTCCATTTGGTTCCATGTGTATACTCTTAGATACCCATAAGGATCCAAATGGAACCCAACGTCCCCTAGAAAAAATTAAAGAGATGGGAATCGTCATGGAACCGGAGCCGTTAAAATCAGCGTTTTGCTGTCTGTCTGTCTATCTATCTGTCTCTCTCCGTCTCTCCCTCTCTCTCTCTCTCTCTCTCCGCGCCCCCCCCCCCCCCCCCCCCCCCCTCTCTCTCTCTCTCTCTCTGTGTCTCTCTCTCTCTGTCTCTCTCTCTGTCTCTCTCTCTCCGTCTCTCGGGGTTGATGAAGAGTGAAATAGGTTCCACTCTGCCTCTCACAACCCAGAGTTTGATGAGAGAAAATCATCATCATGCCATCTCTCCAACTCTCTATTCTTTCTCATCACTCCATCTCTGTTTTTCCTTCCAACCCCTCTTTTTCTTTCTACATTTCCTGCCGTTGTTTTATGTATTCTGCTTTTATGTCTTCTGCCTGGTTGTTGAGGGGAAACTACCCAAGGCCTACAACCCTGTTTTCCTTTTGAAAACAATTAATTCAGACTAGGCTCCAACATGAATTTGACATTTTTCGAGATGTTTTGTGTATTTAGCCTCCTCCAGTGTATCTTAGGGGTGTAAGCGTTCATATCTTCATTGAGACATCTGTGGTTTTCTGAATGGGTTTGTCTGAATGGTCCCTCTCAGATTTTTCCCCTAATGTGTCCACCAAATGGACCCGCAAGGGTCCATTTTGTGGACCCTTTCATGTTAACGCTCTCAAGAGTTGCATTTGGTTAACCAACCATCATTTAACTTGTGGACCACATGAAATCCTCTTAAAATACATAAAAAAATGATGTGAGCTTGTAGATCGTAGATCTGTTAGTCTTGCTATTTCTGCGTGTGACACTCTGTTGTTAATTATTCATAAAACATATATATTTATTATGCAGATAAACGCTTTCTGGTAGCAAGGTTTGGGCATTGCTGTATCAATCTATGCAGGTTTTTTCCCCTTCATCACAGACATTAATAATTAAATATATGGCCTTCAGCCAGAACACGCGTGTGTGTGCGTGTGTGCGTTCGTTCGTGCGTGCGTGCGTGTGTGTTTGTGTGCCATTAAAGAATCCAGTAGGTTACCCATGAATGTGTTTTGTGTTTCTGTTGACTTTGTAACATGACCCCCGCTCATTTGCATAATGGACAGCAGCTGGCGAATGGAGAGGAGGAGGAGAGCTGTACCTGTGTATCCACCTGCGCGTGCGTGTGTGTGTGTGTGTGCGTCTTTGCCCACCTGTTCAAATGTTTATCCAAGTGTTTGTCCATTCCTTCCCGTTTGGCCGTGTGCCGCTCAGTCAACAAGCGGCGTGAGCGTGAATGATTTGCATATTATGATTCAATTCAAGGCCATTTTGAATTGGCACTTAAAGGGGAATTCCACCCATTTTCAACATTCTAATATGTCATTAATACCTTGGAGTTGCTGGGTGGACATGTTAAAAACGTTTCCCGATTCTGTGTTTCCTAGAAATGGATGCATTTGTAAAAAAAATGTTAATATGCTGGAATTCCCCTTTTAAAAAATGAGCCGCAAAGGTCCATTTGCTTCCATTTTCTGCGCTCTCAGAGTTACATCTGATTAACCAACTTTCCATCATTTAGTGGGGGGGGGGGGGGGGGGGTTGTTGAACCACAGTGGGAGGAGGTAGGAGCGGGATGATCCCTGTACTGCAAATGTGTTGAAATTCCCCTTGAGTTTTCGAGAGGGTCCTAACTAAGACAAAAAAAGAAAGTGCCGAGCACTTCCAAAATGAGAACAAAAGAAAAACAAAACAAACAAATACCAAGAGCTTTTTGGGGTGTAAAAATACACAGGGAAACAAAAGACAGTAAACGTGAACATTCCATATGGTCAAGTTCATGTTGAATCCCCTTTAAATTAAATGCTTAAAATGTAATGTTTAATTTAAAGGGGATTCAACACTTGAATTTGTGTGTGTCTTTAATTCCATCATCTTGGGCTATTGCGCTATCCACCTTTTGGGCACACGTGTACATGCACAACAGCCTCCCGTGTGCCCCGTGTGTGTGGTCTGTAATTAGTGTTAGAACTAATAGTGGGTAGTGTCAGAGTGATCCTTGGAGACAGAAAGAGGTGGAGGAACAGACAAACAGACGAGAGGAGAGGAGAGGAGAGGAGAGGAGAGGAGAGGAGAGGAGAGGAGAGGAGAGGAGAGGAGACATTATTTAATGTGATGGGGACGCGGTGTCTCGTGGTGTCGAGTAAAAGCCTAGCTGTAGGTCTCCAGACTTTTTCAGCGTTAAATTCAAAAGCATCAAAAGTACCGTAGATGAAAGTATAGTGAAGTATATGAACGAGATTTATCTGCCGCAGGTGCGGATGTAACATTTCCCAAGTGTGTGTGTGTGTGTGTGTGTGTGTGTGTGTGTGTGTGGGGGGGGGGGGGGGGATTCATCGTCCGTGTTGCTTCGTGCCACGGGTGATGAAGCCGCACCCATACCATTTTCGGTTACAGGACTTTTATTAGGCAAGTAAAGTATCAATGATAACATCAGTTGTTGTTGAAGTTGCAACAGACACACAGCATGCATAAAGCATGAAAGCATAAAGGTCTGACTCAGAGAGCTTTCTGTTTTTAATGATGAAATGCTGTTGGTTTAGTGGTAACACAATTTTAGTTAAATTATTTTAAATATAAACAGTTTAATTTGAAATATCTTAGGTTGTTTTGCATGCCATCATGTTTGGTGGGGCAGACTTGCGTTGGCTGTGTCAGTGTGTTGGTTACATGTAGCCTCTTCCAGGCTGTGAATTCCAAACATTTATTTTGTTTTCGAAGATGTATATCAGGGGTCTAGCAGTAGTTCACAAGGGCTGTGCAGGTCGAC
This sequence comes from Benthosema pterotum, assembly GCA_039105355.1. Lineage (NCBI taxonomy): Eukaryota > Metazoa > Chordata > Actinopteri > Myctophiformes > Myctophidae > Benthosema > Benthosema pterotum. Next base: position 28,532,064 of record CM076976.1, read on the forward strand.
CACATGACCTACCCCTAAGATTATACACTTCATATATTTTTCTGCCGTGTGAATTAAGGTGACTCATTTGATTGGCATAAAAAATGACCTGTCGGTGGAGTGGAATTCTGAAAACTCAGACAACCAAACAATGGGTGACATTGAATATCTTTAAGTACTGTAATTATGTATCCATTTTATTAATCCATTGCAGAAGGAGTGAGTCATATAGACGGGCAGTCGGGCACATTTAACAATAAAGGCTCAGAACACTTAAAAAGCACCTGCTGCTTTCTTTCTTTTGTGCTATTTCTAACATTGCAGCCCGGTCAAGGTTAATTTTTCAATAGTGTCCTTCTATAATCTCTCTAATCGACCCAGTGCAGGGTTGGAGTTGAGGTGGAGGGAGAGAGGGAAGAATAATATATTCTTATATTCTCATATTCTTCCCTCTGTCCTTCACAATGACCCTGCAGAGAGTTAAAAGCATTTCCTACTGTGTATAATTCAAAATGGAGGAACAGAGTTCATACGTCACATACAACATTGTTATGTGTAAATGACATTGTTGTTTTCTGTTTGTATTAGGTTGTTATAGTAGTAGTTCAGTAGTAGAACCTCTTGACTTGGTCATTCTGAAAGACGCTCACAAGTCAAAAAAGTGTGGGCACCCCTGATGTTTCCCTGGCACAAAAACAAAATGCTTTTCGGCCCTTCATTTGGTTGAAAGGGGAGTCACATTCTCTACAAAACTGGTCCTACGTATGTGTTTGTGTTGAGTTAATAAGGTGTTGTTTTCGTTGTCGTTACAGTTGGACGGGGATTCCATGTTCCTGGGCATGGCTGAGACTGGACTGGACTTTGGCTCAACCAATCAGGTAATGAAGTGTGTGCGGGTGTGTGTGCGTGTGTGTGTGTGCGTGTGTGCACGTGCGTCAGGGAGACAGACAGACAGTCTGCCTGCTAATATGGTAAAGACTAGACAACATGTAATATTTATCAAAGAGGCGACTGTGTGTGTGAGTCAACAGAGAGAGAGGCAAGGGACAAAGTTATTTCTTGATTAAGAGTATTGTCTTTCATTGGCAGTGAGGATTTGGTAATTACACAAGTCGGCTTATAATAGTGTCCCAGGCTGATTATGTCACTCCCATTAGTCACATGTTCTCTATGGAGAATAACACTGGGTAAATTTAAAGTCGTGTCATTATGTAAACATTATGTTCCAAAGTGAAACAAACCGTCGCCACGATAATATTGTCAACAGAAGTGGTTCTGTATCGTTTACACTAGTCAGTCACTCATATTCCTTACAGTGCATTTCTGGCAAAACATTTGCTCATTTGGCAGCAGCGATGTTTAGCTAACGTTACGTTTAATGTTAGCGTCAGTTGATGCTTCATATGAGTTGGAGGCAATTTAATTGTCATCTACAGTACATTTGTTAAGCGGAAAAGAACTTGACAATGTGGCCAATGTGGTGCTACAAACAGGGACGATATCTGAGACCAGGGGCGGATGCAACATTTCCCAATTGGGGGGGCAGGAGAAAATGTTATGGGGGCGGCTTCATCTATCCATCCAGCCGCACCTATACCATTTTCGGTTACAGGACTTGCAGTATATTAGCATAAGCATCAATGATAACATCAGTAGTTGAAGTTGCAACAGACACGCAACATGCATAAAGCTGCATAAATGCATAAGTTACTCAGAGAGTTTTCTGTTTTCAATGATGAGATGCTGTTGTTTTAGCAGTGCAGTTAGTTAGTAGCAGTAGTAGTGTTTACAGTCATTTTAAATATAAGCACTTTACTTTTGAAATGTCTTGGGGTGTTTTGCATGCCATCATGTTTGGTGGGGCAGGCTGGGCATTTAGGGGGGCATTGCCCCCCTTCATGCCCATGCCTAGATCCGGCCCTGTCTGAGACTTCAGTTTGTACAGTAACATCATCACCGTCTGGAAGCTCTCAGCATCCAAACACTGGACCTTTACAACGTAAACATGCCAAAACCACACGTCCCTAAACATTAGTCTAATGATCCTCTAAGGAACATATTACAGTTATATTCTTCTTTACTAGACCTCTGTGCTTTATCTTTGTCATACAGAAACCTTGTATCTGCACATAAAAGCCTTGTAATGTACAGTAAAAGGCATTATCGACAACTTTAGTGTATAGAAACTGATTTGGGAATGCTACGCTGTGATTAGCTAAAACGTCGCGTCACCCACCACAGCACCCACCTACAACCACTCCCTCCCACACACTGTCACCGCCTTGTCATCAATTATTTGTTAAATAAAGTTCTGGACCATCAGGGCAAAACAAGTGTCTGTCTGCAGGGAAACAGCCGCAGCAAACTAAACTAAAGAATGTAGAAGATTAATAGTCATTTTGATCTGTATGTTTGACTGTTTTGTTATCGCCGAAATCCATCCTGGAATTGTGGTCAAAAGCAAAAGAAATCTTTAGTTTTGGGGGTCTGTGGGGCTAAAAGGTCCTCTAATGGTGGTCCGTGGCTCAAATGCTGAATAAATAGTGGGTCCTAATATGAAAAATGTTGAAAAACACTGATCTATAGTATTGGGAAGATTATCCAAAACAGAAGAAAATAATATTACTATTTTAATTTGGTGAAATCACTTACTGTACCTTTCTTGGTTCTTACAATTTGAGCGCTGCCAACGACTCCTTCAGCTCTCTCTCTCTCTCTCTCTCTCTCTCTCTCTCTCTCTCTCTCTCTCTCTCTCTCTCTCCCCCCTAATGCAATCAGAAGTAAACGAGTCAAGGCCACCATGTGCGTCTGTCTGGATATAAAGACAAAGCCGATAAAGAGAGAGAAGAGAGAGAGGAGGGACATGGTGTGACACAACCCTGGGCTTTTAGTCGTATTTTCTTTTACGACGTTGAGCCAGTGAAAGCAAAGTGACATCGATTTCTGACGGAACAGAACAAGTTTGTTTGTTCTCTCCTCCAGAGAATCCCTGGAGACGCCCAGGGAGTGATATAGACATCAGATAGAGGGGCTAGTTTTAGTGTCCAGCCTGGTGCCCTGCCCTGCGGGCCACTTGTTAACTCACAGAAAGCCTGCTCCGCTTTATTGGAACCGTGTTTGTTTATTTAGTTTGAAATGTGGCCTTACTGGAAAGATAATCACGTCGTTAAAAAAAAAGAATCTCAGTAGAGCTCCACAGTGACGTCAGAGCGCCTGGCCCAGGATTGAATCCCCTGTTCGTTTTCCTTTTAGACTTATTAAAAAAACATAAAGCTGTTTTTTTTCCTATGGACAACTCGAATCGTGACCAGTGTTGGGCAATATTGCTTAGGAGAGTAATACATTACTAATTACCCTTTAAAAATATTACAATATGTATTACTTAGTAAATTGTAAGTAAGTGCATTTATATAGCGCCTTTATCCAAGGCGCTTTACTAGATCCCATTTACCCATTTACACACCAATGGTGGAAGAAACCATGCAAGGTACAGAATCAGGAGGTTAAGTGTCTTGCGCAGGGACAGAGCAACACTATGAGGGAACCCGGGTTCGAACCGGCAACCTTGTGGTTACCATCCGGTGACTCTACCCCTGAGCTTCTGGCAAATCCAGTATTTGAACATGTGACTTGAAAAAGTGGTAGAAGCAGTAGTTTCGGACACAGGCGTGTTCCATCCCACAGAAACGCTATGAAGAGGCAGATGCACGCTCCTTCCTCCTCCTCCTCCTCCTCCTTAGTGCCCGTCCCGCCGTGTCCCCCCTGACGATACCTCGCTGAAGAGTCTCTGTAGCTAATTAAGTCAGTTGTAGTTAATTAAGCCTGGCCGCTAATCAGAGCGGCGCCGGAGACAAAACAGATTTAATTGTGGCACGTCGTTACTGTTCCAGCGAAGCAGAGCACCTCCTACAAAAAAAGAAAGGGAAAAACAGAGTTGATAATATACACATACTGGTATTTGTACTACTAGTTAAGTAAACGAGCACAGCTGACCTCGATCTCGACTAGGCCTCACCTCCGGTTGGCCTTGGTCTCGACACGAACTCGACCCCCCTCCCACACTCGGGCTTGACTTGGACTCGCTTCGGATTCGACTGCACCACCACCACCACCATGGTACAAGGCGACGCAGCAATGTCAGTGATCCGGCATGTCTTGAACAGGGCCGGATTTAGCCAGCCCTACTAAGGTGGGCTGGAAGAATGGCAGGGTGGGCAACTCCAAGCTTTTCATATGATTTATTTGGCATTTGAGCCACAGAGGTCCACCATTTGAGGGCATTTTAGCCCCACAGACCCCAAAACTAAAGATTTATTTTGCTTTTGTCCACAATTCCAGGCTGGATTTAGGAAACAAAACAGTCAAACATACAGATCAAAATGAGCATTAATGTTCCGCATTCTCTAGTTGTGTAGACTTTGGGCCAATTCACATGATGAATATTTCAAGATTCAAGAGATTCAAGAACTTTATTGCCATGTCAACAGATGTTGATAGGAATTTGTTTTGCTCAGGGGGGGGGGGGGGGGGGGGGGGCAGGTTGTAGTGAGCTCTTGAGAGTGTAAAATATTTACGCTCTCAAAGAGTTACATCTGGTTATCCAACTTTCCATCATTTAGCTGTGGACCACCTGGAACTCTCTCAAGGACCACTGGTGGTCCCCAGACCACTGGTTGAAAACCACTGATATTACCTTTCATTGGGTGGGCATACAGGATACATGTTTGGGTGGGCTCTGCCCACCCCTCCCTGCCCCCCTCTATATCCGGACCTGGTCTTGGATTCCAGAGAGGCATCAGCGTCTGTAGGCTTTCACCATTGCATATATGTGAGATATGCATGCACTGCGATCGATGTATGCACGTGGGACCGTGGATGGAAATGAGCTTCTAGCTAAATCTGACATGTTTACATACATGCGATTGTGATTGAAGTGTTCATCGACATGCTCTCTCCAGGAAACAGGCAAATACAGTAAAGTAATGTTGTACGAACACCTATAGACCTGCGCAGTGACGTCACCGCCCGGTTCCAGAAGTGTTTTCCTCATTCATTTTTCTCACAGACTTTTCGAAAATAATTTATATAAAGACAATTGCAACGCCGACAAAGCCAACTCGGGTCGTGACAAATCATGATGACACACACAATCTTTTGGGAAGATCAAATAATTTCTAAGATGAAAAACGAAACAAAAAGTGTTGTATCCTGCCGTTTTCTACATCTTGCTAATTAGATATTACATGATGATGTTGTGTGTGTCATCAGGATTTGTCACGACCCGAGTTGGCTTTGACCACCGCGTCACTGTGCAGGTCTATTACAATCATTCATTTCTAGAGCTGGTCTGCTCTTTCTAGACCTGGTTGGTTCAGAAACTTCAGAACCAGCGTTTCATGGAAATTCAGGCTGAAACATAAAAGTAAAATGCCATGCAATTTCCGTGTCAGTGCACCTTTAATGTGCAGCGTACAGCATGTGATGAAAAGAAGAGATCTACAAGCTCACAGCCTGCTGCCAGCAGTATGATCCTTTTTCCTAGGATAGGCGTTGGAGCAAATAAAAAAGGTGGACTTATTCTATATTATATGCTTTATTGTTGCTACACTGAACGCAGAATGGAGGAACTTTTGTCTTTTTCATTTATCATGTCCACACAACATTAATGGCATAGTAAAATGCTGAAAATGGGTGGAATTCCCCCTTTAAAGATCTCTAAAGGGTCCATTTGTGCTACCAGTCACATGGGGACGACCTGGAACCTCCTCCTAAAGGACCACCGGTCAAAAAGCCAACATAATCACCTCCATACTCCGTGTATGTAATAAATACCTCCACATACAGTAACATCATGCTTGGGTGAGATGATGCATGTTCTACACATGTTCCTGCTGCATGCATGCTACCCGGCGGTACGTGGAACCAGCAGTTACTTAGCAACCACGCCGTGGCGGGATGATCGTGGCACTAATATGGCCGACGTGAATAAAAAAAGAAAAACTGAAGAAAACGCCAATAAGCCGATAAAAAATGTACTACTACTACTGCTGGCTGTTTATCCATGGCTGTGGATGGATGGATGGATGGATGGATGGATGGATGGATGGATGGATGGATGGATGGATGGAGGCAAGCAACGATACAGGAGGAGGCAACTTCTCAAAGGCCTGGTTAAATCTCTCTCGAGGTGTGTGTGTGTGTGTGTGTGTGTGTGTGTGTGTGTGTGTGTGTGTGTGTGTGTGTGTGTGTGTGTGTGTGTGTGTGTGTGTGTGTGTGTGTGTGTGTGTGTGTGTGTGTGTGTGTGTGTGTGTGTGTGTGTGTGTGTGTGTGTGTGTTTGCTAGCTAGCTAGTGCAGTATTCCCTCAGTGCCATATTAATAAGTAAGACCAAGGCAGATCCATTATTCATGAGCAGTACAGTATAGGGAATATGGTGTGCTATAGGAATCTCTGATTTGATGTTTTATTCATGGGGTTCTTCCCTTACTACTACTGTAAGGGATTGAGAGGGAGAGAGAGAGAAGGAGGGAGGATGTGGAATTGTAATGTATATCTGTGTCGTTTCAATTTAATAAGCCACTGTTTTTCTCCTATTGAAAAGAAGAGCACTGTCGGACAGTATTACTTAGGAGAGTAATATCTACCGTATACTTTACTTGTGACCTCTTTAGAATAAGTAATAATTAAGGCAGGGGCTTTAACTGATTAATTGAGATTCATTAATTACAGAAACAATAACATGATTAAAAGTAATGCGCCGCAGAAGCCTTTTTTACCCAAATTTCAGGCGTACTGATCATACCGGTGAACGCAGTGGTAGAAGAAGCCAATCAGAACGGCTTTGCTTGGCCCAGTGTATGATGGGAAATTTTGATTTGGAAAAAACTCCCTCATTGATAAACTCCTATACCAATCTGTTTTAATGAACCAACACATGCTTTTCACGTAAAATATTGACATGCAATTAATGGAGAATAATTAATAACAATACTTCATTTTAATGCCATTTTTTTCTTCATCTTTTCATTTCATGATTAGATTACTTCCTGAAAACATCTATCTATGACAACCATAGGAGCCGCAGCCGCCCTTTAAAAATCATGGTCCCCCACCTCCTCCACATTTGACTCCACCAAGCCTCCCTTTTTCCTTAATCAGAGGAAAAATAGACTATTTGTTAGCCAATGACAAAGCTTATGGGGATTTGGAGGCTTCCTGTAGCCCCTAGAGGCATCAGAAAGATCTAATGATCTAATTAAAGAAAGACTTCATAAAAATAGCTTACTTGAATCAAAGAGTTACATGTCACTTTATGACTTTCCCAAGCCCCCCCCCCCCCTCCTCCTCCTACCCACTAAAGAATGGAGATGTACAACACCATCTGTTAAGTGACAACTTCTGTTGATGGCTTGTAAATCTGCTTTCTCAGGCAACAACAAGCCTGTTTGTAATGAGCTGTGTTTTGACGGAGTAACATATTTCCCATTTTGGCAGAGTAAAGGGCTTTACAGACGGAGAGTCTGAAACTCGCGCGTTATTGTGGCGATTCCACCGTCCCATTCAGTGCTGACAGACGAGAATCACATAGCGAGATAAAAAAAAGCATTTTGTCCTGGGCTCCTGGCATTAATTGTAGACACTAGATTCTAGTTTCTGACACTAGATTCTAGTTTCTGACACTAGATTCTAGTTTCTGACACTAGATTCTAGTTTCTGACACTAGATTCTAGTTTCTGACACTAGATTCTAGTTTCTGACACTAGTGATTCTAGTTTCTGACACTAGATTCTAGTTTCTGACACTAGTGATTCTAGTTTCTGACACTAGATTCTAGTTTCTGACACTAGATTCTAGTTTCTGACACTAGTGATTCTAGTTTCTGACACTAGTGATTCTAGTTTCTGACACTAGATTCTAGTTTCTGACACTAGTGATTCTAGTTTCTGACACTGGTGATTCTAGTTTCTGACACTATAGTGATTCTAGTTTCTGACACTAGTGATTCTAGTTTCTGACACTAGATTCTAGTTTCTGACACTAGATTCTATTTTCTGACACTAGTGATTCTAGTTTCTGACACTGGTGATTCTAGTTTCTGACACTATAGTGATTCTAGTTTCTGACACTAGTGATTCTAGTTTCTGACACTGGTGATTCTAGTTTCTGACACTAGTGATTCTAGTTTCTGTCTGACACAAAATTCCAGTTTCTGGCACTGGTGAAGATTCTAGTTTCTGACACAAGGTACTAGTTTCTGACATTAGATGTTTGTCAGTGATGCTCTTTCATGCCAAGGACCCCCAGAATTATCTCTGTTTGGCTGCAGACCTGGATCTGGAAATGTGGAGACCCATGAGGGACCTCCCTTCTAGAAGCAAAGATTTGGGTTAATAACGCTTTGACAGAAAATATAAATATGCACCATATGTTCGCGATTTTCCAAAAAAAATAGCAGACCTACAAGCTCATATTGCGCCACTCGGTGTCATGATATGAGCTTGTAGATCTGCTATCTTCAATGGCTAAAGCTAATGCCAATGCTTCAAACACCATAAGGCATTGTCTCATCAAAAAACACGTGACCTCCCACCAGCATTGGGACTAACGCCCTTACAAGTAGCGTCCATATGTAAGAACTACTTTTTGTAGTAACTTTATGAAGTTTTTTTTTTACATTTTCCCATTCAGTAACGCTACTTAACTGTTTAATTGCTAAGGACGTTAAGATGAGTATTTGTTTACATAAATACGTTGTAAGCCAGGTAACGGTTGCCAAAGACATTAAGACGAGATTTGAAATCTCGCGGGATCTCCATTCTCGTGGGTGAGTGCACCCGCGAGCTCAAATGCTCAAATGCTGAATAAGTGAGCCCTGGTATCGAAAAGGGTGAAAACCCCTGCACTATAGTCTGTCTGTCTCTCTGTCCCCCTCTCGGTCTGTCCCCCTCTCTCTGTCTCTGTCTCTCTCTCTGCTTTGTCCTTGCTCCTCTCGCTGACCCCCCTTTACAATTTAATTTGACCTCTGACCTCGCCCCAACCCTGCTGACCTTATGACCCCTCCCCCTCTCCACAGTTCCGCGTGCCGCAGGCCCCTCCCCCCAGCGGCAAGCAGCACAGCGCCCTCCCCAACAACAACACACAACCCTGGAGACGAGAGGACGCACAGCGGCTACCCTGGGTACACACACGCACGCACGCACGCAGTGTTGGGCAGTAACTTGTTATGTAGCTAAGCTACATAGCTTAACTACATTTTCCCGTAGCTTGTAGTGTAGCTTACTACAATTTTCTGGCGATAGCTTGTAGTGTAGCTTGCTACAATTTTCTGGGGATAGCTTGTAGTGTAGCTTAGCTACATTTTTTCAAGAGTAACAAGTAGTGTAACTTACTACATTTTCACACCCACATTTTCGAATTCCACCGATTTTTCAATGGGAAGAATTTATTTGTATACCACCTGTCATGAAAAAATGCAGATCAAAGTGCTTTACAGACGAGAGGATAAAAAAAGTTGATGTAACAAGCTACTTTTGTCATGTAGCTTGTAGTGTAGCTTGTTACACACACATGTCTCACACACACAAACACACTCTCATGCACACGTGCGCACTGCGCACGCACACTTTAGAGAGAGAGAGAGAATAATTTGCTTTATTGGCTCTAGCACAAATTTTGACCTTGACCTAAGATGTCTGATGCAATATCATTCTCCTTCTGTATCACATGCACACATGCGCACACACGCGCACACACACACGCTCGCACGCTCACACACATGATGATAGACTTGCGTGCTACAGTATAATATTCCTCTGTCATGTCGGTTATCTCTTGTTGTTCGAGCAAGGACAAGGGTGTTATAGACTAGAAGAATGACTAGTGGGCCTGTAGAACGACTAGTGGGACTGTAGAACCACTAGTGAACCTATAGAACCACTAGTGGGCCTGTAGAACCACTATTGAACCGGTAGAACCACTAGTGAGACTGTAGAACCACTAGTGAGACTGTAGAACCACTAGTGGGCCTGTAGAACCACTAGTGAGCCGGTAGAACCACTAGTGGGCCGGGAGAACCACTAGTGGGCCGGGAGAACCACTAGTGGGGCGGGAGAACCACTAGTGGGCTGGTAGAACCACTGTTGTTTCTATGAGTAGACTAGTGATTCACTAGTAGGCTAGAACCATTAATGGACCAGTAGAACCACTGTTCCTATTGTGAGAGGTTTCCACCTGATGATAGGCTTTTATGTGTGTGTGTGTGTGTGTGCGTGTGTGCATGTGTGTGTGTGTGTACGGTGTGTGTGTGTGTGCGTGTGTACATGTGTGTGTGCATACGGTATACGCAAGTGTGTGTGTGCGCCCATGCGCCCGTGCATGCATGCGTTTGTATGACAAAGAACTTAATCCTGACAACATTTGTCTGTATAGCAGCTCTTCGCGCACGAGTAACAGGCTATTGTGCTGACATGAATAGAGAGACAGACAGACAGACAGACAGACAGAAGCCAGGATTCCATAAAACCTTTGCGAAAATAGTAAGAGTATGTTAATTAAGTCGAAAAAAATAATAAAATAAAAGCGAATTGTCCGCTGTCTCCATTAACTGATGAAATGCAACTCATTTAGGTGGTCTCCAGCATACATACTTTGGAAACACATACGGCGCGACCTTGTGGATCAGCTATTTAAGCGACGCAAGCGTGTGGATCGGCTATTTAACTCTTTGACAGATTAGCAGAAAAGCTAGGCTCGCTCCCATTAGGTTCAATAGCAACTAAATAATTTATAGAAAATCCTCTGTTGTGAAGTTGTGCAAATGAATGAGCTCCAAAGACAGCTTAAGGTGTCTACTTTAAGGGAAGAAATAAAATCAGTTGATATGTTTCAGTTTATATTTTAATACATTTGACAAAGCAGCCCATATTTTCACATTTCACTGTTTCCAGGGCTCATTCAGAGATAAATGCATTTAAAGTTATACAATTTATCATTTATTAATGATAGTTGTAAAGTGTGTGAGGTGTTTTGGGGGTTTTGTAGTGCAATCACCACTTAAAGGACTTCATCAGGTGGTGTGCAGTGAGTTAATGAGCTTGTTAATAAAACAAAACCCAAAACGACTTTTTGGTTGATGAACAGACAACAGAATAATCAATCACTCCAAAAGTCGTGGTAAAACAGTCAAGGAGTTAAGCGAGGCGAGCTTGTGGATCGGTTATTTACAGAGAATCGAGACCACAAAATGTACGGACCCAGGGTCGGAACGCTTCCTCGGTACTTTTTAATGAGTATTATATCCACTGCGCGTCGCAATGAAGGGGCTTGCATGTGCGAGTGAAAAGCGACTCGGGAAAACAAACAGCTGTCTTCCAGTTTGAACGCACTCATTTCCCAAGCCTATACCCTCGGTCTGGATTCTGGACATATTGTAAAGTGTCCGTCTCGCTTCCTTACCCGCGTAGAGTACATACATTGTGCCGGCGTCATCCTCCTCCTTCAACAAGTGTATCTACTACCGTGTGAATCAACGTTGCAGCCCACAGCCAGCGTATGGCCAGAATGCCGTGCCATCCGTTAAATTAAAACCATAAATACATACACAGAGATGCAATGCTACTTATTGAACCAAAGTTTTGTGCAGCCCGATGGCAGGCTGCTGTGTGTACAGGATAATAACATGGAGAAAATGAATGTTCCCATGCACTTGGCTGTATAAGGCTCAGGCGCAAAATTGTATAGGTCATCTGTCTGTCAGACAGACAGACGCATTTCCTTAATTCTAGTATGGATAATAATGTCCTTATAGGAGATATTGTAAACTAAACTAATTTAACTTTGTTGTCTGTCTACAATGCTTCTGCATGCTACCTGCCTGATACTTAACTGAAACGTGCAGTCATTTTATTAACCTAGGTATTTTATATTTCCCTTGAAAATAGCCTATGAGGCACAAATGGCAATATACATTTTTTCTTCTGTAAATAATGAAAAGGAAGAAGACAGGCCTAGTGAATATGTCTGAATAGGGATTATTATTAGTCTAATACTTTAACATTTAAGTTTATAATACAAGGTTGTTTAATGTTTTCAAAATCGTGATTTATTTTTTATATTCACATTCAATATGCTTATAAGTGAAATAAAAGATTTTTTTTTTTTTTTTTTTAAAAAGCGAAACGTACCAAAACCAAACCAAAACCGTGGCTCCCATACCGAGGTACAAACCGAACCGTGGGATAAGTGAACCGTCCCATCCCTATTATCTAGACAACTCACTGTTTTCCTGAACCGGAGCGTTTGTGAGACTCAGTAGCCTGCTGATTTTGTGTAGGTTTACTTTGTGATATTGTAGACTACATCATGTTATCTGCAGCGCGGCACGTGCAAGGAAAAAAGTCCCATTGAAGCTCAAATGCTTTAACAGCTTGACGTACTTTAATCCCTATTTTAATTTCCAGCCTATGTGAGAGTTCTTGTGTATTTTTGTTTTGTTTTGTTTGTTTGTTTTTCCCAGTTCTGAACCCAGTTTTAGAGTTCAGATTTTACAAACCATTTCATTTTCAGTGTGAACTGGCCTTCACTTCGTGGAGCACAGTGTGGTGGTGGCTTTTCTACATAGACTTCTATTGAGAATGGAGACGACCAATGGGGATAGGTCCTGGACCGGATGTTGGCAGAAATGCAGTGGACTCAGGGAAACGGTCCAGGTTTATTGATGCTAAATTCCTTCAGTGGTCACCAGTGGGTGAGACGTTTTGTGTTGTTTTCTGAGAGAGACACATTTCAGCTGTTCTCTAGAACATGTTTGAAATAGATCAACACTCGATAGATCAGCACTCAATCAGCACAAGTATGCCATGGCCTACTCGTGCATGTGCGGAGGGTGCGTGTGCGGAGGGGGCTAATACTAATGACATTAGCTACTATATAAAGGTCTTTTACTTACATCACATTACGTCATCACCTAATCCGGCAAGCCAGAGTTACCTCGAAGGAGAGACTGCCGAACCAAGAAGTCTATGCTGTGGCCTAAAAATCTCTGATCTACACGCTCTCAACACTGCACAGTGTGATGCGCTGTGAGCTTGTGGATCAGCTCTTTTCTCTATTTTCTTCCAAAAGTGCCCTCTTACGGGAATCAGCCCCATGCCCCTCTTGCACTCTGTGCACGGCCCTGTGCCATATGTTGCACCGTACCCTAGACCTGACCTTTGGATGGCTGTCCGGACAGCTGTTATTGGCTGTTTAAAGACTGTCAGGCCAGTTGTGATTGGCTGTTAGACTGAGACATCCACATCTGTTTTCACATAATAGGTCTACTCCGTCCTCAGTGGTGGAAAAATAAAGTACATTACTTTGATAAAAGTAACAATACTACAACTTAGAAATTCACTTTATTACAGGGGAAAAGTCCTGCATTAAAAATAAACTTCAGTTAACATACACAAAATCAAAATATACTCAAAAGTACCAAAAGTAAAAGTAACTAAAATGTGGCACCAAGCAAGGTCTGTAGATCTGCTGGATTATAACAGCCAAAGTGTTTACGTTTGTCTGAAGTGGTTAATAATATTGTTGTTGTTGTTTTTTCATAATAATAATTCTGCCAAAGTAACTATAGTAACTCAAGTTTTCAAATGGGGTGTAGTGGAACAACATGCTGTAGTGAAGTAGAAGTATTGGACATTTAAATGGCAATATTCTGAAGGTACTGTAGGAGATGACAGACAGACAGACACACACACACACGCATGTGCACATGCACATGTGCATATACGCACGTGCGCAGCTGCGCACACACACAAGATGCAGTGGGGGTGAGAAGAACTGGCACAGAGGGAGACAGACAGACAGACAGACAGACAGACAGACAGACAGACAGAGGGGGGGAGGGAGGGAGGAGGGGGATCAGTTTGTCCAGTGAAGCAGAACAGGCTGTCAGTCTCTAGAATAGATCTCCTCTGTCAGATTAGTATGAGAGTCCAATGTTCTCTCTCTCTATTCCTTCTCTCTCTCTCTCTCTCTCTCTCCCATACCAGTATCTCATTATCATTCTTGGATCAGCCATCAGTCATTTTTTTATTCTGTTGACGTTGTTGGCAGATGAGAATTGATGCACTTTTGTGATGTTGCGCAGCAAAGATAAGTGTGCATTCCGTGCACATGTGTGTGGGGCGCACATTTCTCATGGACATAATATGATGGTGCCAAAAAGTGTATAATGGCAAAGACAATTACAGTATGAACGTGTGTGCAGATTAGAATAAGTGTGATTCTGTGGGGTGGGGTCCCTGACTGTAACAGCATATTGTCAGATGGCCGTGTGGCGACCAAATACATAATCATTTTGAGGTAAATTAGTCTATATGTACCATAAAATTGCAGCTCTGGACATGACGCTATAGTGCTGCATGTCGCAGGGTCTTTAATATAACCCCCAATCAACCGTTGATGCCAAGTGCAAAGCAGGGTCTTTGGTATTAGACGCGGCCGAGACTCGAACCAGACAGTCACTCTAACCACAAGCCCACTGAGCTGGTTGGTTGTAGTCTGTAGTAAACCACTGTTATATTGTCCTAAACTGTATTTAAGGAGGCATATAATCCTGTCATGAGCCTTAATGACTTACTTGAAAAAAATCTCTCTCTCTCTCTCTCTCTCTCTCTCTCTCTCTCTCTCTCTCTCTCTCTCTCTCTCTCTCTCTCTCTCTCTCTCTCAGTTCAATTAAGAGGAGATTTATTACATTGCCAAAGCATAAAACAATGTATGTACAAATAAATATTGGATACAAATAGCGAATGAAATGATGCCATAAACCCAACACTTTGGTTGAATTTTTGGGTGCTCCCATGTGTGTTTTCTATCCCCACAAATAACCAAGATTGAGCTTTAATGGAAATTGCTCTCAGGAACAGCTTGTTTGATTTTGGCCTCATAATGATGTAACCAATGCATCCTACTTTGGATAATTCCTCCTCTTCTTCAGTCTTCAGTTCCAAATTAGAATTTCCACTTTGTTTACCAAGTCCAAAATTGCTCATTCTCCAAGCTGGCATGTAATCTTCATATCAGCGCCCCCACCACAGGATATTGTGTTACTGCAGCTAAACTGCCCAGACAGAAATGACATGGACTGGTTATATCAGTGGTGATTGAGGCTCAAACCATTAGAAATAAGCTTAAGCTCGCATAGGCACGAGTGAGACATACGACGAATCGCCGATCCTCCATGCAGCCTCGCATTTCCTTAATCACTCAGTGGTTACTGCAGCGCAGCTACTCACAGAAAAAACATAGCGTCGGATGCGCGATGTGCAACATTACTTTTGCTGTGCATGTGTGCGTGTACACACAGGGTGTCTCCCTTCGACTCTGCACTAATGGCTTAACTCAGTGGTACTCAACCAGTGGTCCTTGAGAGGATTCCAGGTGGTCCCCAGGCCAACTTTTTTCTATGCCTGTGTGCGTGTACATACACGTGTCTCCCTCCGACGACTGCACTAATGGTTTAACACCGTGGTTTTCAACCAGTGATCTGGGGACCACCAGTGGTCCCTGAGAGCATTCTAAGTGGTCTCCAGGCTAAATGATGGAAAGTTGGTTAACCAGATGTACTGTAACTCACATCGCACATCATTTAAGAACACAGCATACCTTCGGTTGGCACGCAGCACCAAAGATTAACATTCAGTCATAAAACACAACCAGGTAATCATAACAGGTTCTGACAACTTATGTTTGAGGAAGATTCCGATAAACAGAGATGAACCCTTGGAACAATACTTCATGATGTCCGCAGAAACAACCATTTTTATGCAACAACATTATTTATCACCATTTTCCTGTATGCCTTGCTTTGCCGCAACTGATTTATCATTTCCCATGTAACAATATACATTAAAACAATTGTTCCTCAAACCACTTACATCATTGGTATGATTAGTACATCACATTACCCACGCTTTGCATAATTTGGACTTCACATTATTCAACGGGTAAGGTCCTAGTTACAACTTTAGTTGTCTGCTAAAGTGGTACAACGTACAACGTACCAGGGAGGCACTACCGGTGACACTTCCAAGTGTCAACAAAAAGTACAACAAAACTCTCCCTTCCACCCTCAGTCGTACTCCGTGGTGGGCCTGGGGGACGAGGACTTCAACATCCCCCCCATCACCCCTCCGACCTCCCTGCCGGAGCACATGCTGCACCCCCACCTCCCCCACCACCTGCAGGACTCTGGTCTCTACCACCACCACCCTCTGGCACCTCCACCACCCCAGCACCACCAGCAGCACCACCACCAGCAACAGCAGCAGCAACAACAACACGCCTACCAGCTGCAGGGAATGGACCTGCCGGGCCAGGATGGCCCAGATGGCATGACCAGTACCCTGTCAGTGGTGAGTGACCTCCGTGTTCGTCTGTCTGTCCGTTTACTCCCGTCCTTCTGTCCATGACCCTGGGTGCCAAGTACACCTTAAAGTCTATCGACGGTCGTTGGTAGAAGTTACTGTATCCGTGGCTCAAATAGAGGGCCCTGGTATCAAAAATGTTGAAAACCACTGCAGTACAGTACAGTACAGTACAGTACAGTACAGTACAGTACAGTACAGTACAGTACAGTACAGTACAGTAAGGAGCACAGTAGAGAACAGTAACTAGAGCAATAAATGTTTATTTTATGACACAGTACAGCGTCAGTTTCATTGTAGTGCTGAAATAAACGCTTGACTGATGACAGGATATGGGTAGTGCTGATTGGACAATAGCACACTACAGGAAGATATAACCATAACAATAGATAGATAGATAGATAGATAGATAGATAGATAGATAGATAGATAGATAGATAGATAGATAGATAGATAGATAGATAGATAGAAAGAATAGACTCCATTATGAAGTCAAGGAGAGGAACTGGAGAATGTGAATCTTATCTCTTACAGAACAGTCTGGTCTCCTTTGGGACACACACACACACACACACACACACACACACACACACACACACACACACACACACACACACACAGAGAGAGAGAGCCTGACAGAATCTTTCTATCAGTTCCCCCTCTCTCTCTCTCTCACTCGCTCTCCTCCCCCCTCTCGGCCGAGCTAGGCCCGGGTTGCCAGGCAACCATAATTCATGGGCCGGCAGTAAATGGATGTTTGTGTGAGATCATTAAGGTGAGAGAGAGAGAGAGAGGGAGAGGGAGAGAGAGGGAGCGATCGAGAGACTGCAGGAATAAATGGTTGCAGCCCTTCCCATTCGTCCCTTCAATCCACTGCTATAAATTACCATGAATCCCCCCACTGGCTGCATTACAGAGCCATGCTTTAAAGAGACTTATTCATCACAATTAAGCATCAGCATGAACACGCTCTGCACCAGGGTTGAAAAGCAATTACCCTGCCTGTTTTTATTTATAAACAATTACCCTGCCTGTTTTTATTTATAAACAATTACCCTGCCTGTTTTTATTTATAAACAATTACTCTGTCTGCTTTTTATTTATAAACAATTACCCTGCCTGCTTTTATTTAGAAACAATTACCCTGCCTGCTTTTATTTAGAAACAATTACCCTGCCTGCTTTTATTTAGAAACAATTACCCTGCCTGCTTTTATTTATAAATAATCACACTGCCTGTTTTTTATTTAGAAACAATTACACTGCCTGCTTTTTATTTAGAAACAATTACACTGCCTGCTTTTTATTTAGAAACAATTACACTGCCTGCTTTTTATTTAGAAACAATTACACTGCTTGTTTGTATTAGAAACAATTACACTGCTTGTTTTTATTTAGAAACAATTGCTCCACTGTTTTGTTTTTTATTTATAACTGATTACCCTTTTAATTATCCAGTGATCATGACTGGAACATGGAAGTTTTCTAGAGGAAGGATTGGCCTCAAGTTAGCTCGGTAGCGTTAGCACTAATACTTAAGCATTCAATATGGAACCCAAAACCAGACGGGTGTCATCGTGGAATTTATTCTCATCTCGTGGAACCCAAGCACCACCACTTGCCGCCACGTCATGTGGCACTCAATATGTTAACCCACCCTGCGCCACACACAACAACGGTGTCGTGCTCTGCTCTATATATGCCAAGGCTCTGGGCCACGGTTTTTGGTCAAAACCCTTATTTTGAAGTGCCAGATCTCCAATACCGGATGTATGATGATGTCATGGTGTTTCTGGTGTCCTGACCATTCTGTCCTCTAACCCTCTGTGCAACAACACCCGGTCACCATAGACAGATTATGAAATGAAGGGCCCCTGGGCCACCCCCAGCCAAAGCCCCCCCCCTACACCGGAGGATTTTTCTGCCCGGCGCAGCGGCATGATGATTTAGGACTTTTGGGGCTCTTTAAGTGACACAAAATTAGTAAACCTATTGTTAATAAGGACCATGTGAACCACTATTATTCACGTTTACCCCTTTTTTGGTTGGGCCCTGAGCTTGAGCCTCTTAGTGATCACGTGGACACTCAAGCTCATGGTCCCCCCTAGCTCAGGGGCCCCTGGGCCTGGGCCCAACGTGCCCGTTGGATAATCCTTCCCTGCCGGTCACGAGTCCCAGAAGTGACGTTCAGTCCCTGTTCTTTTTACCTATGCAAGCGGCATTCAGGGGACGAAATTGAGATAATTCCATTTGAATGCATGGGATAGAATGAGTGCAGGTGCAGCATTTTTTTTTTTTCAAAATGGCCACATCCATTCTGTCCCAAATAAAAGGCAACAACACAACGATGGTGTGTTCTGCCTACTGCTAGATAGGTAAGCAGTGAGTGAGTTGATAATTTATATTCCGTATGGACAAAATTCCAGGTCACTATTTGAGGATTTAGGCTGACAGACCCCCTAAATCCTGAGGATTCCTGACCATTACTTTAAAGAGGGGGTGCCATGATTTTTGTATTTTTTCCAATTTGGTACATGTTTAAGAGGTGATGGTACTTCATTAGAACCCTTGGTCTGTTTTTTATGTGTAATGATGCCTTCCCTTTGTATTTAGGGTTTCTTCCTGGAGGCTAAAACCTTTCCAGTCAAATGTGTCAATAACAAAGGCTGTAATGTAGTGACATCACACATCAGCTCCTCCCCTAACTCCTCCTCCTTTACCATAAAACTACAGCTGTGAGTGTGGCTCCAGTTCAGGTGGATCTCCACCCATCACCAACCACCAGGCAATCCAGGCATACTTAATGAGCTGGTGGGGGAGTCCACATAAAAACATCATTTTAACAAATACTGTACACCTTCTTGAGAAAATTCTTTCTCTTCATATAACAATAATACCTGATGATCATAATTTAAGTTGAAAAAAAAAAATCATGGCACTTCATCTTTAACTCACATGGTCCTTTTTGCACTCTCAAAGCAGTCAAATGAAACACAGTGTGGTTGTCTGATCGCTGCGTTAATGGAATGGAATGGAACTTCTCCAGATGTGAAAAAATAAAATAAAAAATAGATTCACTGAACATATGGGAACCTCACACCTGATTAACATACAGTCTAGAGAGAAACACTGATGTATATGCAATGCATATGGTGCGCACGCACACACGCACGTGTGCACATGCACACGCTCACTGGAACAGCACCAACTCATTTTAGGCGTGTTCATGAACCCCATTTAGAGAGAGAGATTCAGTTTATGAAAAATTGAAAGAGAGAGTGAGAACGTTTTCATTTTGACAAGAAACGGAGAAATATCCGCATGCATACAAAGATGCACGGCGCACACACACACACACCCACACACACACACACTCATGCACGCACGCACCCCCACATGCATGATGTGCTCTATTTTTCTCTCTTCTAACCCAGTTTCAACAACACTTGGGCCTATAGTTTTCATTTCTGCGCAGTAAGAGAAACAAAGTAAAGTCTGGCTAATATCTGAATGTCACAGCTAGAAGAGCACTGTATTTCTTTCTTTTTTGCTTTGCTGTGAAATGCGGGGTTGGAAAAAAAATAATCAAACGTGAAATGTCACATCCACCATCTGCCATAATTGGCCTTCAAATAACATGGCTGAGGGCCATGATGCAGCAAAGGAATATATTTATTTTTTATTTCAATTTCATAGTGTGTGTGTATGTGTGTGTGTGTGTGTATGTATAATATAATACATACACGCGTATGTAAGTGCGTGTCCATGCGACAAGAGCATTAAAGATGGGAAGATTGTAAACACACCAACCTGCATCATCCAGTGTATAACACCATGCCTCTCCTTGTGCATTTGTATTGTTTTTCACTCTCTGGCGGTGACAGATGCATTAATTATGGATCCCACCGCAGCTCTGGGCAAACCCAGCTGTGATTGGACAATAGTCCAATCACAGATGGGTGATTGACACCTGTCAATCACAGAATGTTGTGCACATTCCTTGAAACAAACAGGGGTGCCCAAAAGGTAGATAGTGATCTACCAGTAGATCACACAGACCATGCAGGTAGATCATGACAGTCCCCATGGATTAAAATGAAACCAAATGGACCATTACAGGTCCATTTGGTTTCATTTTACACTCTCAAGAGTTACACTCTCAATAGTCCATGCAATTAGAAAATGGAGAATTATTGTTATTTTGACCAATGTTTTGCCAGTTCTCTTTCACAATTGTGGACAAAAATGTGAAAGTTCTTAGTTTTGGGTGCAAGAGACTAAAATCAACATCACAAACTGTCAACTCAAACCCCAAATACTGTTGTCAAACGTCAGCAGTAGCATATACAAGAAAACCTTCCAATTCTCTATTTTTCATTTTAAGTGCATTATTCTTAAACACTATAACAGTAAGTAACACCATCACCACGATTTCAAAGCTCAAACTTTCTAGGGGGCCTTGAAATGGATTTTCAGTAATGGAACAACGTTCGCAGCAGAATGAGCGTACAGGGAGTGACAGAACATAAACCCTAAATAAAAAAAATAAAATAAAAACTGTGAACCTAAACCTAACTTTAAACCGAACCAGAGCTAAACTGTGCCTGCCCGTGAGCCAATCAGACGGGTTCTGTCCTAGACAGTGGCGTTTCTAAGCATTTTGGAGGCCTACTGTAGGCAAGGTCCTAGAGCTGCTGAGGTTTGAGATTCATAATCACACATTGTGGCTGAAGGCGTGTGGCTTCATCGGATGCCTTCCACCACATGGCCTGAAAGTGGGACAACGTTCAATTACGTGTCCTCAATTGAATTGTCAGTTTCTCTCTCTCTCTCTCTCTCTCTCTCTCTCTCTCTCTCTCTCTCTCTCTCTCTCTCTCTCTCTCTCTCTCTCTCTCTCTCTCTCTCTCTTTTTTTTTTCTCTCTCTCTCAGTCCACTTGGTCATTAACTTTTGCCTAGTGACTACCAGGGCCAAAGCTGTCAAGAGTTCTCGTGTCACCCTACCTTTGTTTTGCAAAACTCTTCAAGGTAATAGAGGCAAAACTTTGAAGCTGCAGCTGTTTAGTTGCAGACAAACACTTGCTTTGTCCTGCAGACGGTCCAGAACTTTGTTGTTGTCAACAAATCATGAAAACAAAACATTTGTCGGGCTCAGGGAAGACAAGGGCGTTGTGTGGGGTGAGGCAGCGTTTTAGCAAATGACAGCACAGCAGTCTCCAGCAGTTTCATAATGAGCCAATAGAGTGAGTAGACTGAGTTGAGGTGGAGTTAGATTGTACACACTAGAGTTGCCTTTATTACCTTTAAGTATGTGTTGGAGGGTTTAGCTGCTAAATCCGGTTTCTATGCTAGGAACACTCACAGGTCTATAAATGTAAAATAATAATATAATGCTGAAGTTTCATGCACCCCACAGAAACAATATAATTTCTGTTCAGATGAATTACTGTAACTCCTGTTCTGCTAACAGTGATCTGAAAGAGGGGTTTTTCAGAGTAAAATCCACCCATCTGCTTGGCAATCTAGCGCCTGTTTATTGTGAAAATTCCACCCGGCAAAAGCAGTGTTAACACACATTGATCCCGTCTCGTCTTTGCCCTGCAGATGCAGCAGATGGTCAACTCCGACATGCGCTTCACCAACAGCCAGCAGCCAATAGAAGCCGCTCTCAGACCCAGGAACCAATCCGGTGGCGGCGGCCTCTGTCAGCCGGGAGGGGGTCAGCTGACGACCATCAACCAATCGCAGCTGGGGCTGAGCGGCGGGAGCTCTCTCAATACCCACAATTCTCCGTCGCCGCCAGGAAGCAAGTCGGCCACGCCCTCTCCCTCCAGCTCGGTGCATGAGGACGACAACGATGACGGATTTAGGGTAAACGGATTGCATGCGCATACACATACATACAGGTAGACACACACGCCAACGGATTGTTCTCGTTGGGCAACACCAATCAGTGTTGCCCAGGGGCGAATGTAACATTTCTCAATGGGGTGGTATTATGGGGGCTTCACGATGAAGTCGCACCCATACCATTTTAAGTTACAGGACTATAGATCTGACTCAGAGTTTTCTGTTTTCAATGATGAAATGCTGTTGGTTTAGTGGTGACACAGCTGTAGTTAGTTAGTAGCAGTAGTAGTGATTCAAATCAGGGGGGGCATTGCCGAACCCATGCCTAGATCCGCCCCTGGTGTTACCAACTGCCAAAATCCAAAATGCACTAGTGGCACTTCCAAAATGCTCTAGTTTTGTACTACAGCCTAGACATTACAGAGACTTTAGTTGCTTTAAAACAGATGTTTACACAGCTCTTATTTGCACCGCCATCGTTGAACTTGAAAACAATGTATTTCAAATTCCAGTTTGTCCCTCTTTCAGGCTGAAACAGCCCTCCTGAGTTTTCTGATTCCTCAATGTCGCAACATTTCAGCTGTTCCGACTTTTATTTGGGCCGACATATCCAGTATTCGTATGAAGGATTAGACAAAAAGATACATATAACTCATTGCGAAAACCTCTTTCTCCCTCCATCTCAGGGAGAGAAGCGTCCCCTGGCGCCCGACACGCCCCCCAAGAAGGCCAAGACGCCCAAGAAGAAGAAGCGCAAGGACCCCAACGAGCCGGTGAAGCCCGTGTCGGCGTACGCGCTGTTCTTCCGCGACACGCAGGCCAACATCAAGGCCCAGAACCCCAACGCCACCTTCGGGGAGGTGTCCAAGATAGTGGCGTCCATGTGGGACGGCCTGGGGGACGAGGCCAAGCAGGTGGGACAGACGCTCTGGTGGTTTATATCTGTTTGTTGGTTCGCTTGTTCGTTCATTTGTTTGTTTGTTTGTGCATTCATTTGGTGGTTGTTTTGTTGTAGGGGTGGGACGATTCACTTACAACAGGGGTTTTCAACCTTTTTGCCTCCAGGGACCACCATTTACTCAGCATTTGAGCCACGGACCACCACTTGATGACATTTTCACCCTAAAGACCTAAAACTAAAGAATTCTTTTGGTTTTGTCCACAATTCCAGGCTGTATCTGGGAAACAAATCTTAATTAAGTGGTACTAATTCAGATGAAGAATATTTTAACTCTTGAGAGTGTGAAAATTTCATTTTCACACTCTCAACTCTCTGGTTAACCAACTTTCCATCATTTAGCCTGGGGACCACCTGGAATCCTCTCGAGGACCACTGGTGGTCCCCGGACTACCTGTTGAAAACCCCTGACTTACAATATTGATATTTAGGGTTCTGAATCGATTTATGTCGATTCTCAATTATGCTGTGACTGTGCTTTTATTATACTAGAACATTTTAAGGGTGTACAAATGTGCGCTCTCAGAAAAAAACATTAACAAACACAACTTGATGATGTCAATCAGTCACTTGATGATGTCAATCAGTCAAGATGTAGCATCATAATAACATCATGAGTCAGAGAGATGGTAGAATTGGAACCTTCTTAAAGTGACAGTGAATAGCTGGTATTCCATAGGAGTATTAGCATGGAAGGTTAACAGACAAGTAGACTTAGAAATAAAATAAAATGAACTGTTCGATATTGATATCATGGCATTAAGAATTGCGATATATTGGCATATAGATTTTTTGTTTTGTTTGTTTGTGTGTTCGTTGGTATGTTTGTTCGTTGGTTCGTTTGTTGGTATCTTCGTTTGGTTGTTTGTTCGTTCGCTTGTTACTGTACCTTGGTCTCCCCAGCCTCGTACACACATAAAGAACAAATGTTCTGTGCTCCGCCTGTGTTTGATGGCAGCCTCAACACTTTTCCAAAGCGATTCACTCGGTTTGATCAAACATTTGTAATTGATAGCGGTGTTCTGCCCTCACACCCACCCCACCCCATCAGACACAAATGTTTGTTCTAACCACATCACTCACATAGCATTGAGGCGGCTTGAAATACAGGCAGAACACAAAACATTTGTTCTGTATGTGTGTATGACACACGCACACGCGCACGCGCACACACACACACACACACACGCACACGCACACACTTGCACACACTATTTACAGTTTAGCAGACGCTCATAATCCAGAGCGA
Source organism: Benthosema pterotum (assembly GCA_039105355.1). Taxonomy (NCBI): domain Eukaryota; kingdom Metazoa; phylum Chordata; class Actinopteri; order Myctophiformes; family Myctophidae; genus Benthosema; species Benthosema pterotum. The sequence goes on from CM076976.1 coordinate 28,556,511, forward strand.
TTTTTACAGTAAGCAGGGTAAACACAAAGTAATACATCAACTGCATAGGAATGTAAACATCAGTATCTCTCTCTCACTCACACACACACATGGTAGCATAGCCCCAAGGAGGATGTTTGACTGAGGGGTGGATTGTCTGGTTCCTGGTGCAATGTATGCTGGGTAAACAGAAGTTATTCAAATGGCACTTTGAAGAACGATACAGAAAGATGGGAAGTGAAAGAAAAAAAAAACACTGAAATGAAGTATTGAGTCGATTGATTATTATTTTAATAGCCAATGATTTAGTGATCGATAGATTACACTTCCTCTACTCTTGTGTTTATTTTTTTGCATCAATAGTGTCACACTGTCTTTAAAAAGATATAAAAACACTTTCTTACTTACACCTCTCCATGCTCCATTCACCTTTAGCTAAGCCCCGCCCTCTCCCACTAAGACACTTTCCATCCGGGCTCCTTCATTCCCATGGAAATATCATGGATTTTACACATTAAATACTTGTTCATTTTTCGAACCAGACCTTCAAACTTTCTTCCAAATCCATCAACGAGTTCTGCCTGCCATATGGGCTGGAGAAATATGTGTGTGGCATTTCTTTTCATCTAAAACCACATTATGCTTAGCTGTGATTGGACCATAGCTGTTTTCGAAGATCTGGCAACTGAACTGTCTGTCTGCCTGTCTGTCTTACAGAACTACAAGAAGAAGACAGAGACTGCTAAGAAGGAGTATCTGAAACAGCTAGCCGCGTACAGGGCCAGTCTGGTCTCACAGGTAAGGGTGCAGGTATTGATTGATTACCTTTGGAGCATAACACCAAAGTATGTGAGTCTTGGAAGCATGATATTCCAGGTGAAAATAGTTCCATGACTTGGTGCCAAACAGAAATAGAATCCATCGCATGCAATCAAAACTAACGATTCCATTGAAACTGAACTATTGTCATGGCATCTGGACCCCAAAACCACAGTCCAACTTCATTGTTTTTTTATTTTCCCCAGAAGCCATTGCACACTAGAGTGACAGACGACGTCATGAACATTCCCAATCCACCTTTGCAGGAAGGAGTGCTTGTTTACTATCCTACTATGCTGTTATTGAGGTTAGGTTTAGGACTAAGAGGTTAGGTTTAGGAATGGTTTACTGAGGGGTTAGGGATAAAGTTATTAAGGCATATAACCACTTATGTGCAGTCCTGAAATACAGCGCAGCGCTCCTTACTCCACTGACCCAACCACAAGCTGTACTCACTTGCAGGTGGATTGGAAATCACATGGACACTGCAGAGCATTTTTGTGAGGATGTGATCCACACGCACCTGTTTCTCTCTAGTAGATCGCCCGTGTGACCCAAAATGGATTTGGCCATTGCCTGGCCATTCTACCGATCGCAGGGAAAGGGGTCTATAATCTACTAACTTGCAACGTGCAAAAGGGAGTCGGACAGTTAATGATGAATGGCACCCTTCCCTAAAACCAAAATGCTGCTCCTCTCCTTTTCCAGAGCTACAACGACCCAGCGGACATGAAGCCTCCAGGGCATCACCACCACCCATCCTCCTCCTCCTCCTCATCCTCCATGTTTACGCCCAAGCCTCCTCCAGTGTTTTCCGCCGGCGGCGGGCACCACCACCCAGGGGCGGGGCCGCAGCAGCACCCGCAGCACCCCTCCGCCCGCCACCCGGGCATGTACATGTCCTACCCGCCCCACCCCCACCCGCACCACCCCTCGCACCCGGCCGCCAGCCCCGGCCACCTGCCCCCGCAGCACCAGGTAAGGTTTTAACGTATAGTCTGATAATAGCTTTGGGTCTTTACATTTCAGTTTAGTTTTTTTTATTTCTAAGTCTATTTGTTTGTTAACCTTCCATGCTAATACTCATATGGAATGCCAGCTATTCACTGTCACTTTAAGAAGGCTCCAATTCTTAAGCCTTTGCTACTAGCAATTAGCCTCCCACTAGATGTCAAAGAGTGTCAGTAGCGATGTCCGACACGAGGACACGCTGGCCATCTGAATGCATGCCGCGTGTTTTATGGCTGGATGCCCCAGAATGGATGTAATAGAGAAAGAGGGCGCTGAAATTATTTTGGGAGCAAATGGAGTAGGATAATACAAAACAAGTTCACAATTCCAGCCTGGATTTCGAAAACAAAACAGGCAAACATAGATCAAAAAACCACTGCAGTAAATGAACAGTAGGTGACAGTAAGGTGTGCTGCTAATAACATCCTTTTTTCCACCCCCTAGGTGCACCCTCAGCTGCAGAGCCTGTCGTCAGCCAACAGGGGCGCAGGGGGGGCAGGGGGTGTGGCCTCGCGGCCCGGCCTACCCCACCACCAGGGGGCGCTGTCCCTGCAGGGAGGAGGCGGCGGCGGCGGCAATAACACAAACAACAGCAGCAGCCTGGGCAACATGGCCGCCTCCGCTTCCTCTGCGTCGCCTCCGCCCCCGCTGCGGGTCAGCCCTCCTCCGCTGCACACCGGCGCTCACCAGGTAGGGGTAGGACCATTCACTTACCTCACCATACAATAGACCTGCACAGTGACGTCACTGCCCCGGTTCTAATGGCGGATCACCTACATAGACTTATATTGAGAATGGGACACCTTCATTGAAAACAATGCATTTCAACTCCAGTAACAGCGTGTTTCACAGCGAGTTTCTGACCCCTCAATGTCACAGATGGGGGGGGAAAGTTAATAAATAAATAAATACGAATGGTTCGGGATCATTAGTCTTCGTTCGCGTGGCGACCTTAGCGAGCGAGTGGTTCGTATCCTGAATTCGGTATACAACCTTAATGATGACACACACATTATCATCATAATATCTAATTAGCAAGAAGTAGAACACGGCAGGATACAACACTTTTTGTTTTTCGTTTTTCATCTTAGAAATTATTTGATCGTCCCAAAAGATTGTCTGTGTCATCATGATTTGTCACGACCCGAGTTGGCTTTGTCTGCGGCGAAATCCTCTTTATATAAATTATTTTCGAAAAGTCTATGAGAAAAATTAATGGGGAAAACACTTCTGGAACCGGGGCGGTGACGTCACTGCGCAGGTCTATGCAATATTGATATTAATTCAGGGTTCTGAATCAATTTATATTGCGATTCATAATTATGCTGCGATTCAGTTTCATATATTGATATACGGTGTCACATTTTTCCCCCCACAAATGACATGAAAGTGTGCAAATGGATGTGAGATGTGAGAGCGTACAAATGTAACCAAATGGACCGACTAGGGTCCATTTGGTTGCATTTGTATACCCTCAGAAGAAAAAGGTCCTAAAAGAAATTATTAACAAACACAACTTGATGTCATGAAGCTGTGTTTCACCACAACAAGTTAAAGTCAACAAGAACATTTGAAAGCAATTTTAAACAATATAGATAACAAAAAGTTCAATCATACACATCAATGCAGCCTGATAACGTCAGTCAGTCTTTCTGACATGAGCACATTAATGAATAAAACGATTTTGAACCTGGCGATTTGATATTGATATCATGGTATTAAGAAGTGAGATATATTGGCATATCGATTTTTTTTTTTTCTTTTTTTGCCACCAGGCGGCTCGACTCCACAGCCCCGCCGCGCCACCACCGCACCACCACCAACAACAACACCACCAGCAGCAGGGGGCGCTACACAGCCCCCATCACCAGCACCAGCAACACGCGCTGGGAATGAGCCACTCGCCGGCGGCGGGGGGGATGACGCACTCGCCCGGAATGTCCCAACAGCAGCAGCACTCGCCCGGAATGAGCCACTCACCCGGAATGACGCAGGTGAGTTCAAATACTACTAGGGGTGGGACGATTCACTTACCTCACAGTATGATATTGATATATACTGTATATAGTGTGGCAAATCGATTTATATTGCAATCTTAACACACCGCGTGCCTTTGCAGTAGATCTATGTCTCGCTTATCATTATCAAATAATAGTAATGACCGGTGCCGTTGAAGTAGATCTACGTCACTCTACGTCGCTCTACATCGCTGGTTTGGTACGATCCCAATGATAGCGGCAGTAAGCAGTGAGCAGTGAGCAGCAAGCAGCGATCACCTCCTGCCAGCTAAGGGACCCAAATAAGAGACGGACCGGAGCTAACTGGAACTGTGTGCACCAACTAACTTGTCCGACGGGAAACATGAACCGAAATATGAAATATGACTTGTGAAAATCACTGATGAAAATCGCTGGCACTAGCTACCTAAAAAATATGAAAAAGTGCTGGCATTCAATCAACTACAACAAGTAATTCAAAACAAGATACTCTAAACCACTGACAATGGCAATAGCACCTCTCCACATCTAAGGCTGTAGGTGATGATTGTTTTCTAATCGTGGAATGAATGCTTGTAAGATGCAATGGAATGTACCGTATTGGCCGGATGATAATATTTGGGGACTATATTATTTGACATTCAATGTTCTTTTTTTACACAAATGAGTCTTGAAAAACAGGGGTCGTCTTACGGTATATCCAGGGTTGTCTTATATTCGGGACAATGCGGTAATTGAATGTCATGTCGTTATTTACATAGACCGTTGTGTTGTCTGTAGTACAGCCTAGAGTTAGTCTTATAATCATAGCTAATATTGCCAAATATCTTTTTTTCCTGTCACAATTTTGATATGAGGAGTCAATGACATCGATTTGGGGGGCCATTGATCCCCCTGTGACCCCCCTGTGGTGCCGGGAGTGGTTCTACTGTCCCAACCGAACTGCACCACCTCTCTCTCTCTCTCTCTGCCTTTCTTTCTCACACACACACACACACACACTCTCTCTCTCTCTCTCTCTCACACACACACACACACACACACACACACACACACACACACACACACACACACACACACACACACACACACACACACACACACACACACACCACACACACACACACACACCCTTACAGCTCTCCCATCATCTCCAGGTAATGGCCATCTCCGTAGCTGTGGGCTGCTGATTTGAGAGGCCCATACAGCTGAGATGGAGATGGATGAATTTATCAGTGTAGGAGACAACACATGAACACGTGTGAGCGCACGCACGCGCATGCACCCACACACACACACACACACACACACACACACACACACACACACACACACACACACACACACACACACACACACACACACATGGAGGGAACGAGATGGCCTCTAAGGGGGTGCAGATGCACAGCATTACGGGTGAAGTCCAGCATTGAATTGAATCAATAGCAGAATATAATAGATTGCACCCCAAATCCCCAAGGCATTGTTGTTTGCATTTTAAACAAAATGACTGGAACTACTTGATATTCACCAAAACCAGAGCAGAACTCCCACCACAGGCCTCTGGCAGTCAATTAATACAGTAGCAACCAGTATATTAATGGTCTTGCCCCCTTCATTTACATTGCAGAACACATTTTGGAAACGCACCTCCCTAAACCTTTTGAAATGTACCACAGTTATGCTAGGGTTGCTTCTTCGTGTTTGGAAATGTACCGTTAGGCTTGCTTCAAATGTGTGTGTGTCTGACAGAGAGAGAGAGAGAGAGAGAGAGTGAAAGGGGAGAGAGAGGGAGAGAGAGAGAGAGAGGTGGGAGGAACGTGCAAAATTGTAATGCCGCAACAGTTAATTAAAAAAAACACGCCGACTCTTTCATTGTAACTAACATATTCAACGTTTTGCAGAATATACTGTATACCTGTAGTGTCAGGTGGAAATGGGTTAAAAGGCACATTTTACTGTGCCTGTCACGTGACCTGTCATAGGGAGGAGGTCACAGAAGATCGCTCTGCGGTAGAAGTAATGGAATGAATCAAACAACTACACAATTCCTCCTCCTATGGCTCATCCCGTCTGTTTTACAGTCCTTTATTTCACCAGTGGGAGTCGCCATTGTCATTACAAACACAACGGTGTAAATTAGGGTTGTCCCGATCACAGTATCGGGACATCCCTAGTGTATATACATCGACGTTTTACGTTGCAATGCTGGGTAATCATGGAACGTTCCATACTATGTTCTATACTACAGATCTTCTGTGTGATTGTGTGATTGTGTGTGTGTGTGTGTGTGTGTGTGTGTGTGTGTGTGTGTGTGTGTGTGTGTGTGTGTGTGTGTGTGTGTGTGTGTGTGTGTGTGTGTGTGTGTGTGTGTGTGTGTTTCCCTACTCGCCTGCCTGTCCACCTCACTTGTATTCTCTGTCACTTAATGTCCATCCAGTTCAAGCCTGGTTGGGTCTATTATTTAACGGTGTTCTGTCTGTCTGTCTTGTGTGTGTGTCTGTCTGTCTGTCTGTGTGTGTGTGTGTGTGTGTGTGTGTGTGTGTGTGTGTGTGTGTTTTGGGGGCTCTATTAGGTCACCCCTTCCCCATTTTTATCTCCCTTTTATGGCAGACGTTTAAAATCCCACACTCTCCCATAAGCTCTCTCTCTTTCTCTCTCTCTCTGTCTCTCTCGTTTTTTGGATTTGTTTGCTCTCTCTCACTATGTTCTCCTAAAATATGCAAAAGAGAGAGAGAGAGAGATACACCGAGAGACCCAGAGAGAGAGAGAGAGAGAGAGAGAGAGAGAGAGAGAGAGAGAGAGAGAGAGAGAGAGAGACAAAGGAGGCAGATGGGGTCTTTGTGAAGGAGTGAAGGAGAAGAATTTGGTGAACAATGGATGAATAGGTGAGGTGGAGAGGAGAGGGAGGGAGGGGGGACAACCACCTGCTGTCCTGCTCTTTCACTCAGATTAACTCCCCTTTCACACACACACACACACACACACACACACACTGCACACACACACACACACACACACACACACACACACACACACACACACACACACACACACACACACACACACACACAGTGTCATTGTTTTTGTCTCTCCCCCTTGTTGTCTCACCATGACTGTCTTCTCTCTCCCCTACCTAATCTCTCTCTCTCTCTCTCTCTCTCTCTCTCTCTCTCTCTCTCTCTCTCTCTCTCTCTCTCTCTCTCTCTCTCTCTCTCTCTCTCTGATAACATCAGTAGTAACACTCTAATTACACATGAGACTATATTCGTATTTCCTCCTCTTTCTTCTGTGTGTGTGTGTGTGTGTGTGTGTGTGTGTGTGTGTGTGTGTGTGTGTGTGTGTGTGTGTGTGTGTGTGTGTGTGTGTGTGTGTGTGTGTGTGTGTGTGTGTGTGTGTGTGTGTGTGTGTGTCACCCCCCCCCCCCCCCGCTAGGGGCTCCCATGGACAGATTTTCTTTTTCTTCCAACCATCATTCAGAAACCTGAGAGGTTGCCCCCCCTTCCCCCTCACTCGCTCCCTCCTTGATTATTCCAGACCTATCAATACGTTGGCCTGTCTGTCTGTCTGTCTGCTAGCTATGACATTGATTTTGAATCTTGTGTCCTTGTCAATCAACCGACACCAGGCACGAGGTTTAGATTTTCGACCCAAATGTTCTGTCTCATAGACCGTAAAAAAAGAGATGTCTTGAGACGCAGCACAGACCTTTCGCCCCGATTCCATGCCAAACGCGAGTGGAAGTTTGTCAAGCCTCCCCAAAGTGTCACAGATAGAAACGGACCTTCGCTAACGGCAAACGAGTGGCAAATGAGGCAACGTAGCCTCGGTCAGTGTTGGTTTTCCTGTACCAATAAAGCTCTCGGTATGGATTGAATGTATAGCCTCGGTCTCCAGGCTTACATCCAGGGGTGTAGTAGAGGGGGGACGCAGGGGGACACTGTCCCCCCACTTCTCACATCTAAAATACAGTATTTTGGGGGCAAAAGTAGGCCTATGTTTTTTGTCTTGTCATTTACTTTTATGGATACAATTAGACATTGTAAAAAATCTTTCTCAATATGCTATACTTGTTTTAATAGCGTGTCTGTGTGTGTTGTGCAGGTGCACGCAAAAGCGCATGGATAGTGTGCATGCACGTGTCTTAAAGGGGAATTCCACTCATTTTCAATATTTTACTATGTCATTAATATACCTTAGAGATGTTGTGTGGACATGTTAAAAAAGTTCCCCCATTCTGTGTATCCTAGAAATGAAGGTCTGAAAAAAAAAATCATTAGCATGGTGAAATACATCTTGATGACATCATCAAGATGTATTTCACCATGTTAATGAGTTTCCTTTTTGAGGAGTGTACAAATGGAACAGAAGAGTGTACAAATGGAACAGAATGGACCCAGTAGGGTCCATTTGGTTCACATTTGTACACTCTCAGAGGCATCCCCCCACTTCTAAAAGTCCCACTACAACACTGCTTACATCTGTGTTACAAAATGAAACCCTGCAGACATGATACCCCAGAGAGACTATCAAAAGGCGGGACTTCCGGGTTGGTTATGGCCACTTCCTCCGGAAGTTTCCTTTTTCCAGCCAATTGCGGCGCGGTGATCCCGAAGTCTACACAATGTAAAAGAATGGTCATTTTGATTTACTGTATGTTTGCATGTTTTGTTTGCAAAAAAAATCTAGCTTGGAATTTTGGACAAAAACAAAATAAGTCTTTAGTTTTGGGTCTGTGGAGTGAAATTGTCCTGCGTGGCTCAAATGCTCAATAAATGGTGGTGACTCCCTGGTATCAAAAAGGTTGAAAACCACTGGAATACACTATCAATCAATCAATCAGTCAATCAGTCGAATAGGCTGTCTTCCTGTTGGGTGGATCAATCATCTTTTCTTTGTACCCCCAACCCCCTTCTCCCATCTCTCTACCCTCAGGGCTACCACCCGTCTCTTCCGTCAGAGTTCCAGCCAATGGCAGGAGGAGGAGGAGGGATGGAGTACCACCAGCTGGGTCGCCCCGCCCAAAACCACCACCTGGACTGGAGCCAAGAGTGCTACGGCAACGGGTCAGTAGAACCACATCACAGGGTCCTTGTTGTTGTTGTTTTAGAGCAGGGGTTTTCAACCAGTGGTCCTTGAGAGGGTTCCAGGTGGTCCCCCAGCCAGGCTAAATGATGGAAAGTTGGTTAACCAAGATGTAACTCTTTGAGAGCGTAAAAAATTAAAGCATTTGGTTTCATGTTTACACTCTCAAGAGTTAAAACATTCATCATCCGAATTAGCCCAAGTCTACACAACTAGAGAATGCATTAGATTAACTAGGACCTTACCCATTGAATATGTGAAGTCCAAATCATGCAAAGCGTGGGTAATGTGATGTACTAATCATACCAATGATGTAAGTGGTTTGAGAAACAATTGTTTTAATGTATATTGTAACATGGGAAATGATAAATCAGTTGTGGCAAAGCAAGGCGTACAGAAAAATGGTGATAAATAATGTTGTTGCATAACAATTGTTGTTTCTGTGGACATTTCTGTGGACATCATCAAGTATTGTTCCAAGGGTTCATCTCTGTTTATCGGAATCTTCCTCAAACATAAGTTGTCAGAACCTGTTATGATTACCTGGTTGTGTTTTATGACTGAATGTTAATCTTTGGTGCTGCGTGCCAACCGAAGGTATGCTGTGTTCTTAAATGATGTGCGATGTGAGTTACAGTACATCTGGTTAACCAACTTTCCATCATTTAGCCTGGGGACCACTTAGAATGCTCTCATGGACCACTGGTGGTCCCCAGATCACTGGTTGAAAACCACGGTGTTAAACCATTAGTGCGGTCGGAGGGAGACACATGTGTACACACACACACACACACGCATAGAAAAAAGTTGGCCTGGGGACCACCTGGAATCCTCTCAAGGACCACTGGTCGTCCCCAGATCACTGGTTGAGAACCACTGAGTGAAGCCATTAGTGCAGAGTTGAAGGGAGACACCCTGTGTGTACACGCACACACGCATAGCAAAAGTAAAGTTGCACATCGCGCTTCCGACGCTATGTTTTTTCTGTGAGTAGCTGCGCTGCAGTAACCACTGAGTGATTAGGGAAATGCAAGGCTGCATGGAGTATCAGCGATTCGTAGTATGTCTGACTCGTGTCTATGCGAGAGTCTGTATTCCATGTTGGTGTCGAAGGCCGCAACACTTAGGGGAAGATCGAGCCGCGGTGGAAATGTTACTATCCAGCTTGAGAGAGAGAGATGGGCGTATGTGGCAGCCGGTCCACTTGTGACGTGTGTAATGATGGGGGCGGGGGCACTTTCCCCATATAAACTAATGGGGAAATTGTCGTGCACAAATAAATTCATCATTAATCAAGGATGTGTTCATTTGAAAAAAAGGGCTACGTTAGTCCTTGCTAATATTATGCTCAATGACCGTGTGAAAAATCAGAGCTATTGGTGCAGCCAGGACGTACTTAGGCCTGTTTCAGACATTCATTCATTCATTCATTCATTCAGACGGACAGACATTTGCTTAGTTATAGTAATAGTATGGATGTTCATTTAGGTCTGCATGTTTCACTGTTTTGTTTCCCAAATCCAGCCTGGTATTTTGGACAAAAGCAAAATAAATCAAAATAAATAGTTTTGGGTTCTGTGGGGCTAAGATGTCCTCAAATGGGGGGTCCGTGGCTGAAATTCTGAATAAATAGTGTGCCCTGGGCTCAAAAAGGTTGAAAACCACTGTTTTAGAGGGCATTTAACTCATCCATTGAGTTAAAAGCCCTCGACCATTATGCAAACCGCCGTGACTGTTATGCAAAACGGTCAACTGTTATGCAAAATAGCCGTGACTGTTATACAAAACAGTTGTGGCGGTTATAAAACCGTTGCAGTGGCTGTTGCGTTCGAGGATTGCTTCCGCCCCCTCCTGTCATTTCAGGTTAGGCCAGGCTAAAAAGGTTGTGACTAAACTAGCAGATGTCCTGACGTTTTGTCCCATTTGTCTCGTTCTTGTTTGTTTTCCAGAGTTCTTCAGAGAGACAAGACTCTGTTCCTGAGCTAATCCCTGTACAGAAACAAGCAAACCTCCACCGCTCCACTCCGCTCTCCTCCACTCCCATGGACTTCAGCCACCAAAGTAACCATAACGTTTACCCATCCATCCAACTTCGAACCACCGGTGTCGCGTCGCCGGGGCAGCAACTCCAGCAGAGAGCTCCAGACTCCCCTCTCCGACAGTCAACATTAGAAACTTCCTTCTGAGCCGATCCCAGGCCAGTTTAATCCATCCTTCTGGGCCTGGTTCTGCCACGAGTCTACTCCCAAGTGGAACGTGCATTGGGGACCTCCTCTAGGGAGACGCTTGAGAGGCGTCCTAACCAGATGTCTGAAGAAGACTCTCTGAAAAAGAAGGCTCCCCAGTCTCTCTGAAGAAGATTCTCGAGTCTCTCTCGCGTGACTGAACTCCTCAACATCTCTCTTCAAGTAGCTACCAGGCACATTCTGTCGGTCACGAGTAGGAACGCAGATTGCTCGATAGGACAGAGAGCTTTGCCTTCTGGCTCGACTCTCTTTTCGTCAGAACATCCTGAAACAGAACAGTATCTTTTTATTATATTTGTTTGGCCCATTGACTTGTGACCATGTTTGTGGTGTTTTTGACCACCCTCTAACATTTAAGGCTGCTGCCTACCAGGCATCGATACACACTTTTCAGACTGATGCGGATATTCATTCCTCAGTCGCCTCCTTTGAGACACTTGTTTTGACATGACATTGAGTACGACAAGCCCAAGGCTGCACTGATACTGGCCACTTGATACGTTTGTTATCGAGTGTGTAAAGGGTCTCGGGTTTCGAGCACCTTCAGTGGTACAAAGTGGTTTTAAATTAACACTCAGGACGATGGATAGTACGCTCCTTGATGTTAGACCTCGACCAAAAAAAACAACAACAACAAACTGTCTTCAACCATCCCCTTTACTTAATTATTATTATTTTTGTTATTTTAATTTTATTTAAATAGATGAGCCAATTAGCTGACCACACTTGATAGAGATACAAAACAGGCTCTCTCGGGGGGAATGCTAACAATATGTTGCTTTTTTAGTTGGCAATCGGCCTCGAGTGGAGATGCGTTCCAGTTCTTCGTGTGAGAGTGTTAAGAACGTGCTAATTAAAGCAGATAGGCTATAGGAATAAGTCGTCTGTGTCGCGTGGAATACCTTGTATGTCCACTTTTAGGGATTCAAATAAAAGCTTATCGTAGTTGGAGCCACGTTCCGAGCTTGCAGACCTTCTAATTTCGATGCGTTAGTGTTGGCGCCGTTGTCTGCTATACAATTACCACAACGGTGATTCATGAACCTTCTTTGGTCATTTTCAAAGAGCCTCTGTAAGTCCATAGGACACACAAATGAAACGTTACTTTGGCAACATTGACTATGGCCAATTATGTCAAATAAAATAAACAAATAGGAATCATTAAAGGGGAAGACCTCCCATTTTACAAGATTTTTTTCCGAGGACGTACAAATGGACCCGTTTTTAATTATTTTTTTATCCTGTCCACACAACATTGCCTTGGTATATTAATGATATAGTAAAACATTGAAGATGGGTGGAATTCCCTTTTTAAATGGGGCCGTTGATGGATTTATTGTATTGTCACTGAACACAAGGGCTTACTGTTGTGTTCCTTTTTTTCCTTCTTCCCCTTTAAAAGGTCTCATCAGCACTTAACCTGGTGGCTTCAAACATATTGAGGATTAAAAAAAGAAAGTATATCTGCAAGCTTGAGCGCGCAGATCTGCTGCTATTGTGCTACGCCATACCGTAGTATGAACGTTCAAGTATACTAGGGCGCCTTTCATTTATTAAATAAACAAAAACAAAAATTAGATTACAGAGATATCCGACGGCAACAATAATGGTCAGTTGAGAAGTGTACTGTATGTACGGTATTGTCTGTTCATCGGATTCTAACGAGAATAAAGCGACTATTCCCAGCTGCCGAATTTCTCGACCAGGCATGTTGGCTGCCAGCCGACCTTGTTGATAATTGTCCTCAGCCCCGCCCCCTGACTGCACCGTGGGCGCGTCGTGATGCAGTCTGTTTTAACACACATTTGGCAACTTTGTTACGGCCGTTTTGGTCAATATACTCTCCTCCTCTAACCCTAAAGCCATGCTGAACAAGGCTTAAAACAAGGCGGCCAAACGGCTACGCTGATCGAGGATTTCCGGGTTTTCATCTCAGCAATGCAGGCGTGTCAGTCTGCTCCCAGACAACATGCCTCATCGTTAAGAACGGCTAATGAGAAGCTAATCAGGTGTAGGACACACCATCGTACACAGCATCGGTAACAACAAGCATGGTGGGCGAAGAGAGACAGACTTGATTTGACTAAAGATAAAGGCGGAGAAATGGAGGACGGAAAAAGCATGGACTGAAACCTTTCTGTATTGTATTTTTATTTTTGTATAGGTCTATCCAAGTGTGAATAACTGAAGGTGTGTCTGTAGTCATGGTCATGACTTCAAGATCTATACTGTGAGTGTGCGCTTTGAAAAAGGACATACAGTATATTGTTTTTGTTTTTCAATGAAACTGCTCCCCTCCCCAAATAATGGTTTGTACAGACCCCCCCCCCAAAAAAATGGATAAATATGAAGACTCTCCCTCCCCCTGCTCTTAGCATAATGCCATGATGTCCATTATATTGATTCGAAGCATTCGAATGTGGCAGTGTATGTGTGTGCGTAGATGCCTAATTTATACTCTGCCGGCGCCGCGGAAACGAAAATAGTCTAGGAGCTCTACAGACGCTTGTAGATCTGCTATTATTGGCCGTGCGATGCTTGTCATACGGATGGCATACTGTATGGAGTATGGCATGGGAGAGTGGAAAAAGCTCGCCATAATGAGGGACTGGCGGGGGCTGGAGACGACAGGTTTTGGCGGCCGCCATCGTGACAAAAAAAGAACCCCCCCACTCCTCGGTATCGGTCTGCGATTTCTCTGACCAGAGAGACTAATTAAAGAAGAAGAAGAAGAAGAAGAAGAAAACAAGTAAAAAAAATAATAATTGTTGCTGGGTTCAGTGTGTGTGTGTTTTTTTTTTTTTTTTTTTACCGTTGTGCTTTTAGGGTTTTTATAATATTATTATTATTATTATTAAAAAAAGGTTTTGTTCTTAGTGTTGATGATAATTATGAGGATGACGATGTCTCTTGTTTATATATCAAAGAGTTCAATGAATTGACGGACTAAAAGGGACTTGGAGGGGCGGGGCTAACGACCTGACCACCACCACGTGAATATTTTCTTATTTTTAAAAAAAATTCTAATCGATGTGTTTGAGAATAATAAATTGACGCGACTGCGCATGGCCGGTGTGCAGTCGTCAGACTGAGGGCTGTGCCTGTGTCTCTTCATTTTGTGTTTATAAAATTTGAAAGCAACTGTAATATGGGTGTGTGTTTTTTTTTGTTTTTTTATTCTTCGTGTTCATATGAGATTGGTTTGTTTTTATTTGTTTTACAGTTTTTATTTGGGGCAGGTGGACAGTAGTGTGTGTAATGTTTGGCAAACAAAGTTTTGTGTTTTACCAGAATCAGCCTCATGGTGGCGTTACAACAGGCACATGTGGCCTCTCTGCTTCATTGATTTTTTTGATTTGATTTATTTAGGAAAGCAGACATAATAAAGGAATCATTATAATCAGCGATTCAAGGATGACCAAGAAAAGTCTGTAGGCTTATTTCCACACAAGTCCTCTACACTGAACATAAAATTACATTGCATCACCGTACAATTCAAAACACATAAAATACATACACCCCATATCCCAGCGATTCTGTCCCTATATCTATGCTGACACTTTATAGGGGAACCTTTTCCATTAACCATAATTGAGTCTTCTATTTAATGGACCTCAAATTTCCAGGCTGTTTCACTGTATGTACTGTAGACAAATGAGCCTGTGCCCACCTTACTTTTAAAAGCCGGAAGCACCATATCTGCTATTCTAAAGCAAAGGTAAAATGGTTGTGTACCTCATTCACCTGCCTGAAGCATGTCCTTATATGGGATGTTCAAATTCACCAAATCCATTCCTATATATTGTCTCTTCACCATGCTGATAGCGTGCTGACAGACACACAGTTTCACTTTTGGTTCAGCCGTGGTTCAGCTGTCTTAAGAGGTGGGGTGTGGTATGATTTATGGCTGGGCTATGGCTGAACCAAGAGTGAAAATGTGAGTGTCAAAACACTATGGCAGAGAGACAATATACTGTATATTAAAAATGCATTGGAGCAATGGAAATGGGTGAACATTGCATAGCCCTGTTCTAAGTGTATGGTGAGGTCCACAAATAACAACTGGACCGCTTTTTCTTGGAAATAAGTCAAATGGAAATAAAGAAGTGGTTTTCAACCAGTGGTCTGGGGACCACCAGTGGTCCTTGAGAGGTTCCAGGTGGCTAAATGATGGAAAGTAGGTTAACCAGATGTTGGCTAACTCTTTGAGAGAGTAAACATGAAACGAAATGGACCCTTGTGGGTCCATTTGGTTTCATCTTTACACTCTCAAGAGTTAGAATATTCACCTTCTGAAGTTAATAAGTAGGCTAGTATAGGCCAATATGCCTACACAATTAGAAGTCTAGAAATGTAGAAGAATGGTAATTTTGATCTATGTTTGCCTGTTTTCTACAATTCAGCATGGAATTGTGTGACAAAAAGAACAGACAATTTCAGGCAATTTCACCTGTGGGGTGAAAATGCCATCAAATGGTGGCCTGTCCTTTAATAGGCTTAATAAATACAATCTCTCTGCATGAGGTCCTTTAAAATGTAACTAACCATCGTGCTCATCTCCAGACCTACACTTCCATCTAGTGGCAATGAGAGAGAAGTGCATTTTGAAACTACTTTCACCACTCGGTGTGTGCTTGTGTGATTTCACACAAACGGCAAAATCTGGTAAAACAATGCTGTAAAGATGTAATACCGCGGCTGGAGGAGCACACTTCATTTTTTTCAAATTTTATTATTATATTAATTATTATAGATTAAAGACTAAATACTCGGTAGCCTAGTTTATGTTGTGTATCTAAAATAAAGGGGTTACGATCATTAAAGCGGCGCTGTTGCCTGAGTCCACAGTGCATTCTGCTCACTTCAGGTCCAGGACTTGTCCCTATTTGCTGTCCCATTCTCCATAGAAGTCTATGTACAAGAGTGGAGTGAACGGAGTTAACGTAACTCTGTCTATACTATACGGCTCTGGTGTGCCCCAAACTTTTGTGTTTCCCTGATGACGTTTGCGGTGACCTGAGGAAGTTTTCCAAAATGAAGTGCAGCTGTCATGGTGAACCCATTTGTGCTATGGAGCTTGTGAGAAAGTGGAAATATTTGACTAAATAGATGTTTTGTGCCACAACGTTCACATGGATTCGAAACTAGAGGACTATATCACACTCCACGTCTTTGGAATTCATTAATGGGTGAGTACACATACAGTACACAAAGAGTAACTAGAAACAAAATTTCTAAGAAATTTTACTGTGTGCCTGCCACTCGCCAAGTGTGTGCAAACTTTCGCGGGAGTTGGCATGCTAACATGCTATGCTAACGTAGTAGCAAACCCTAAATAGTATCGACCAATCAGAATAGGGGGCGGGCAAAGTTACACCAATCAACGTCAGGGACTCATTACCCGAGTCCAATGATGCCACCCATATGTCTCTATGACATAGCATTGAGGAGTTATGGCAGGAAATAGTATCGACCAATCAGAATAGGGGGCGGGGCTAAGGTACAGCAATCAACGTCAGGGACTCATTACCCAAGTTTATTGATGCCACCCATATGTCTCTATCACATTGAGGAGTTATGGCAGGAAATACATGATACAGGAGAGAGAGGATGTTTGACTTGCCAATGTGTGTGTGCGTGAGTGTGCGTGAGTGTGCATGTGTGCTTGCGTGTGTGTGTGTGTGTGTGTGTGTGTGTATATGTGTGTGCGTGTGTATATGTGTGTGCGTGTGTTGCTGCATGCATGAATAACCAGTCGTGGCCCATCAGGTGACCTCAGAGAGGACCCGGACTGTGTGTGTGCATGCGTATGCGTGTGTGTGTGTGTGTGTGTGTGTGTGTGTGTGTGTGTGTGTGCGCGCGTGCGCGCACACACACTCCATATTTGGTATGTCTAACCCCATGGAGAACTCCATGAGCAAGTACACTATGCAGCAAAGCATAGACTGGAGAGGAGAGCATGTGTGTGCGTGTCTCTGCACGCGTGTGGCTAGTGGCAGCCATCTAATTAGGGCCTAATCTGTTACACCTGTGTTCAGTGAGTCAGTACAGATACTATTGTCCATTAGTTTAAACAGAGAGTCAATGGGTTGTACTGTCTTGGAACGAAGGCCTCTCACGCAAAAACTAAAACTCGTAAGCGATTACTTTTTTCGATGTGGGCGTTACGACTTCGCAAGCTATGTTGTGTGCGATCGTGGTATTGGTACGATAAAAGACGTGGTCGTGAGAGCGATTTAAGAATTTGCGTTTGAAAAGAAACGTCAGACGCCAAAATGGAGCACATTACAATGTAATTAATATGGAGACGGGAGGTTACGTCATCTCGCTCTGAGGCCCGTAGGACCGGTTCTGTACCTGACTGGGCTTTGTTGGTCACATTGGGTGAAAGGCGAGAAGTTTGTCTACAAAATGTCCGAAAACCACGCGTGTAAAGTAAATATTGTGGCCGTGAGGACGATTTGTTCGGTCATGACCGGAACCTCGAGACACTGCATCTCGCACTCTGTTTTCACTCTCTCACTGGGCGTGCGAGCCTCTATGCTCCGCTAAATTCTCGAACCATGCACACTTTGCACTGCGATAGCGGACAAACCGTGCAACATATTCGAATACCGTCTGAACCGTATCGAAGTCGACAGCCGCGTCTGCTGTTTAAGGTCAAAATCGTGTTTCTACGCCACAGTGTGCCAGAGTAATGTGGCTCCAAATAAGCGCTTCTTTTTCTGATTTTTTCGGTGTGCCCCCATTCATTTCGAATGGGGATTTTTTGCGTCGTTTATTGCGAATTACGTTGGCACGGTAACGCGTATCGGAAAGAAAAGCACAAGCACACCATTCCCGGCCGAGCCGCACGTTTCGATGTATATATTGCGGGGGTTGTGCAAACCGTGCGGCCGGCCATAGCGGTCGAAATTTCGGATAGATAGACGAGTGATGGATGGATTAAGTTGACGAATCACAACCTGTGTGCTTCTGCCATACTGGCAGGCACACAGAATGAACACATTAATCAGCGCGCAAGTGTCAATTCCGCGGTAGCAGCGTGTGCGCGTGGCGTGGGATCGTGCGTGCGTGTGCGTGCGAGCGAGCGAGAGAAAGAGGAAAGACCAAACTGTTATATGAACTATGAGTACAAGCCTGCTGTTGACTACTTTATGACAACACAAGACTGCTGTAGGCCTACTCTAGGCTACTTTAAATTTCATTTTAAAATTATTGTTAGGCTATTAAATATATATATATATATATATATATATATATATATATATATATATATATATATATATATATATATATATATATATATATATATATATATATATATATATATATATATATATATATATATATGTAAAATGTATGCAATATTACAAAAAAAATAAGTAATAATAAGTAGGCTAATATGACCACAATGCTGTACAAGCACCAGCGCATTTGCATGGGGGCTGATCATCAATAATGCTGATCCCTGTCTAGAATTAGACCTCCTCAGTTGATTTTGATAGCAGTGGTTCATGCACACCTGACAGAGTGTGCGGTTGCTGGTCAAAGTTTATAGAATCATCTCTTGGGGCTAGGCGATATTGGAGCAAAGGGGCACATTTGAAGTGCTAGCCTATATCTCAACATTGTCAGGAAAAGTAGAATTAGACCTCCTTAGTTGATTTCAACAGCACTGGTACCTGACAGAATGTGTGTGGTTGCTGGTCAAAGTTCATAGAATCAGCTCTTGTGCATTGGCGATATTGGAGCAAAAGGGCACATTTGAAGTGCTATATCTCAGGAAATCTACAGTAGAAAGAACCCACATTGTCAGGAAAAGTAGTATTAGACCTCCTCAGTTCATGCACACCTGACAGAGTGTGTGTGGTTGCTGGTCAAACTTCACAGACACTGGACGGTCTTGTTTACATTGTTTTCAAATAATCTGCCATGGTTAAAATGGAATTTTAAGTTATAATGGGAAGGAGGCGGATACACTAAAATGAACATCAATCTAAATACTGAAAGGAGTAACTTATACAGTAAACTGTCTGGAATGTGTACCGTGTTTTCCGGACTATAAGGCGCACCGGATTATGAGGCGCACCGGATTATAAGGCGCACCTTTTAGAACTGTTTTCATATACGTATAAGGCGCACCGGATTATAAGGCACAGCGAATAGAAGATACTACAGTTAACATAGAATAGAAGCTACTGCAGTTGAATGATCCATATATAAGGCGCACTGGATTATAAGGCGCAGTGTGGATTTTTGAGAAAATTAAAGGCTTTTAGATGCGCCTTATAGTCCGGAAAATGCGGTATATTAGATTGAGTAGATCACTCAATTACCAACTTTTTTTCGAAAGTGGAATATCCCTTTAACTGGAAGCACTGGGGGG
Organism: Benthosema pterotum; assembly: GCA_039105355.1. Classification (NCBI taxonomy): domain Eukaryota; kingdom Metazoa; phylum Chordata; class Actinopteri; order Myctophiformes; family Myctophidae; genus Benthosema; species Benthosema pterotum. The sequence goes on from CM076976.1 coordinate 28,576,037, forward strand.
ATTTGCCAGCATTGTGCTTGATGTGGTCGCTCTAATAGAGTAGGCGTAGGGGTGTCTTTGTGAACACCCAAGTTATGGTAGAAGGCTTTGTTGGTACAGTAACCGAAAACAATACAAGACAATAACACATCATATCCAGAGCAGACTGACAGAGACATTTATCCAAAATACATGAACCACATGGATACTGAACATATCATACATAGTCCATAGAACACAGTAATCACAGATACCATAACAGAACTAGATACCACAATATGTTACAACCCTTAAATCATGATTAATCACAGACTCGGAACTAGTGCAGAACAGAGTATTCTGCCCTCCGTGCCTCAATTAACCATCGCTTCGCTGGATTTTTAGTCTGTTTTTATGTTTGTGTTTGAAGACAAGTTAGCCACTTGAGGGGGGGGGGGGGGGGGGGGGGGGGGGTGACGGTTACCCCGCTCTATTCCGACATCCCACCACTCCTACATTGACGTCCAATTGTCGGAGTGGCAGTACATATATTATTTGAAAACATGTCGCCACTCCGACAGAAGAGGTAGCACCATTCCTACAAGCATTATGTGTCGGAATGGCAACCATTATCTTTTTGTCATTGTCAGACATGTCTGAATAGAGACATGTCGGAATAGGGACATGTAGGAATAGAACCATGTCGGAATGGAGGCATGTCGGAATGGAGCCATGTCGGAATGCAGGCATGTAACCGGGGGTGACACCCGGGATGTAGACATGCGTTGACATGTTGTATAGCGGCAGCAAGGACTGTGACTTTGGTGAAGTTGATGCGGCCACGGCAGTAGTCCCACAAACTGAGACCCTGTCTGTCCTACATTGTGACTGTCAACCTAATAGGTGGATTTCTGTTGTCTCTCGCCCTGCTATAGCTGTGTTTTTAAGTCAAAATAACCCGAGAAGTATTTCCACACTCAATCCAGAGGGGCTACATTTACTGTCACTGTCATAAACCCCATTTCACCCCGTAATGTTTCCCCTCTTTGATTGTCTTAAGTATCAGGTCTTAAGTCAAAACTTGGAGGTGTGGCAAAGCTGTTTGCCTCCAAGTTTTGACTTAAGATTTAAGACCCGGTACTTAAGACAATCAAAATAGGGCCCTATGTGTCTATTGCAGAGTGAGTGGTCTGCAAAGTCTGTAGAATCAGCAGTTGTCCAAAACAGCCAATTTGACTAATATGCATATACAGTATATGAGAATATTTAGAGATCTGTTTGGCGACCCAACAATATGCCTATTGTGCGCACTCCTCTGCTCCTCTGCCTGTGTATTGTTGGATGTGAGGTCAGAAAGTTATTCTAACCATATATGGCTTCGGCTGAGAGGTTACGTCACACCGTGCAAACAGCGTGACTGGTATTTAAATCCCTAGAGCAGTTGGGCTGTTGACATTCTGTTTAAGCTATTGTCTGTAAAACAGCTTGGAGCTCTCATCAGCAAAGGCGTCATTTCTCCACGAAAATCTACTTGTCAGCAATTTCCTTGAAATACCCCCGTAGAGTGCTAAATTTGCAATGGCGCCGTCTATGGAAAGGTCAGACATGTACGACGCTGCTCTGTTCGGCATCCTGCAGAACATCGGCAACGTCAGGGAATTCCTGCAGGTCTATTTCGGGTTCCTGTACCGCAAGACCGACTACTTCCGCCGTCCCGGCGGCGCGATGGAGAAAGTGGCCCTCAAGAAATTCAGGATGTTTCAAAAGATCGCCGAGAAGGACCGGGAGAAGGAGCTGAGGAAGAAGGAAAACCGGGCCATTCCTCCTCCTCCCCCAGCAGCTCAGGAGCTTGAGCATGTGCAACAGCAGAAGGAGAAGGCTGCAGATGCCCAGACAGCCATGGAATCAGATCCGTCCTCTGTCCTTCGCCAGGGAGACCCGGCCGCTGTAGCCGCCAGCTCCAGCGCCAGCTCAGACGAAGTGGACGAGCAGATGCTATTTCAGTCCAACCCCGAGAGTTACAACGGGGCCATGAGGGACGGGTACCGCTGGTCTCAGGACCGCGCCGACCTGGAGGTGCGCGTAGACGTTCCCGAGAGGGTCATCAGGGGCAGACAGGTGGCGGTCAGCATCCAGACCGGCAGCATACGCGTCAGCGTGAGGGACGGAGCGGAAGAGACGGTCATGGTGGAGGGGGAGTTAACGGAGAAGGTCAACGCCGAGGACTCGCTGTGGAACCTCGAACCTGGGCGCTGCGTCGTCCTGACGCTCAGCAAGTGCGCAGAGATCTGGTGGAAAGCGCTGCTGAAGGGAGAGCCGGAGATCGACATCAACAAGATCAACTGCGAGCTTCCCGCCACGGCCCCAGTCGACGATGAAGCGCTGCTTCCCCCGATGGACGCACCCAGACCGCCGCCAAAACCTGAGAAGAAGCTCACCGCCGAGGAGCTGAAGGTGCACGAGATGCTGCAAATGGGCTGGAATGCGGAAGATTCACCATTCAAAGGGCAGCAGTTCGACCCCTCAATGTTTAACATCCAGAACACAAAGACGCTGGATTAGTGTACAGAAAGGAGATTTTGACCCCTGTCTGTATCAAATCTCTTGGGTATCACAAGAGATTTGATAACAGATGAGGTTAGTTTTATCTGCAGTCCTGCAGGATCGGCTAGTAGATCGGAAATCTACAAGTGTCGTGAGCTTCCACCCAGAATAGGCATGTTGGGATTCAAGCTGTCCTGTTTGGATGTATTCAATAAATTTATAGAGAACAACAGATATTTTAAAAAATGATTGAGTGACGTGTCCATGTGAAGGCAGGAAGTCAAACGGAAGTGCAGTGAAGGCTTCTTTTTCATTTTTTTTTTAAACAAATAACAGTCATGCCATACAATACAAGACACTTATTAATACAACAATGCAAGATCAAAGCCACGGGGTTGGATTAAAAGTATATATATATACTTTTGTCATTAAAATTCTGTTATTTACAGTATAGCTTATATTATAAGCAATAAATATCAGAATTTTAATGGCATGTTTTCCCTTCTTTTTCTTTATATTAGTTCATTGTTAGAACACTTCCTGAAAATATCTAGTATCTATGACAACCATAGGAGCCGCAGTGCCATCATAAAATCATAGTACTCAACCACATCCACTTTTGACTCCAGTGCTCCCTGTTTTCTTCCTCATTGCCAATGACAAAGCTTATAGGAATATTCTTTGGAGGCTTCCTGCAGCCCCTAGAGGCATCAAAAAGAATAGATTTCTTTGGAGGTGATCTAATTAAAGGAAGACTTTATGAAAAACATAAAAACAGTTAAAAAAAAACTATATAATTATTATTTTCACAATAAAATACACATAGGCGCTTTAAGAGTGAATTGCAACTTTCTTATTCGACCTGTCTCTCGCTGTAAAGTGCCAATCACAGCTACACCTTTCCGGGACTTAATGTCACCCACGTGGAAGTTTGACAGGCTTCAACACATGAGGGCAAATGATTTGCAAGGAATCTTGGGGTAATTTTGCCTTCAATATTGCCTGAGGCGCAAGTCAGTATTGAAAACAAAAATCTCACCCGTGTGAAGTCAACATAATGTTTTTGGTCGTGACGTGATAATGCTGGATGCTGAGGTTAGCGACAAAACAAACATGAATTTCTCTTCATTATCAATTTTAAAACAAACATTGTTGAAAAACAAAAGTTAAACATATCTGTTGGAGGGGCTGGTCCCTCAAAAATAATGGTGTGTGTGTGTGTGTGTGTGTGTGTGTGTGTGTGTGTGTGTGTGTGTGTGTGTGTGTGTGTGTGTGTGTGTGTGTGTGTGTGTGTGTGTGTGTGTGTGTGTGTGTGTGTGTGTGTGTGTGATTTTAAAAAAAAAGATAGAAGAGACAAGATATTATCACTCCATGGAAAAGCTGAACTGGTGTAGAAGGCGATCCCGGTAACATCCTGTAAATGTAGTTAATAAATAATCTGATGCCAGCTCCAGCTTGAATATTATTTATTGTACCATACGTAGCATGGGCAAATGTTCCGAATATAAGACGACTCAATCATAAGATGGCCCCCATTTTTCAAGACACATTTACAGAAAAAAGAACATTGAATGTCAAATAGTATAGCCCCTGAATATAAGACGACTCCATTTTTTAGGATATTTCCTTTGGGAAAAAAACGTAGTCTTATATTCAGGCCAATAGGGTATTTGTTTTTTGTTTGTTTTTTTGTTTTGTTTTCAACACAGGTTCAAGCTTTAGGTTATTACGGCAAGTAAAATAGTTTTTAAATATTGTTACTTGTTTCCTTTAGTTTCTGTGATTTAGCTGTTTTTTTGTTGTTTTTTGTTGTTTTTTTGCTTGCTTGTTTTTTCTCGCTATTTCTTTGTTATCTATATATTAAACAAAGGAAATTACATCTGGCTATATCCACTAAATGTGAAGGAGTATGACACTTCTTCCCCACACTGTGTGATATCAGCTTATTATGGCAGTTTGTCATAATCAGTAGATCCAATGAACTTTTGTGTCCAGATGTAATTTTCGGGGGTTTATTAGGATTATATAGTTCATAATACAAATACATTTCTTTGTATTTTGTATAATAATAAGACAAATGGGGGGGGGATCTTAAAACTAAAGAAAGTAGCATATTAAACAACACTCGGATGTGAAGTGTGAAATCATCCCTTTTGATGTTGACCAGCAACTTTGCCCTGCGTTCAGCATCAGCTGGGAGGCCATGGAAACTTCAGGCAGACTGAAGCAGACTTAGAGCAAAATGCTGCAGAACCCTGTTCATTTTACAGGGCCTTCATCCTGCAGTCAAAGGATGTGCGCATATATAGACACTTACATGGAAAGAAACAGTCTATATTCTATTTTGAGGATCGCACAAAAACTGCTGCATTCTTTACATCCAGTATATTGACCAATGCATATATTGATCTTTTTTTCTGAACAAGATCAAAGTATGGACATCATCGGTGTTCGGGGGTTTCTTCATTCATTTTCTTCTTTGTTTGACTGCTCTTAAAGGCTTGTACAAACTGCAGAATCTATAGCCCGATTTGTGACCCCAGACAAAATTCCTGTCTGTGGTGCAATTTTCAAAAAAATTAACATGCTTGTTTTCGTCTCGTAGTGTGACAGATCAAAAAGACGACTAATCGTCCCGATTCAGCCACTGCGACACCCAAGACAAAACGTTTGCAGCAATATTACACAAGTTTGTATTTTTCTGGCATTTCGTCGTCCAGTGTGACATTGTTTTCTGACATCGCCTACAATTTTTTCATTGAAATGGCAAATGCAATGACCATTATATGCTCTTTGCAGTGAAACACTGGCCACCTCGTGACACCACGGACTCCCTCATGAACCCCCGAGTTTGGGATCACATCACATCCGTGTGCGACTTGCGGGCAACATTCAATTTCGAATACACCTATAACATAATTCCCTGTATGTGTTCTCACTTCTCTATTGTTTGAGGTGTCACAAGTTGTGGTCAGAAGCACTTCCTTGACGGATGGTGTTTCAGTTTCTGTCCATAAGCCTAACCTTACCTTAACCCCTATCCTTAATAATAATAATAATAATAATAATAATAATAATAATAATAATAATAATAATAATAATAATAATAATAATAATAATAATTATAATAATAATAATAGATTTTATTTGTAACGTGTTATGTTGTGCTGGCTGCATATGCGTATTTGCGTATATATAAATATTAATGAGAGCTCTGGACAAAGATGTGCTGGTCTATTGCTGGCTTTATTCAACTGAACTCAAGAATGGTAGAATGAACATGCTGCTTCACATTATGCCCAGTAGGCGGCGGTGATGTATTACTCAACACAGCATAAACACTATACCACAACATAACACACTTTACATTCTTAGAATCTCAAAGTGCTACAGTGATTAAAAGGAATAAAAGAAAATAAAAAGCAACATAGGAAACATCATACCATTAAAACAGTTAAAATGCAACTTAAAACAAAAGAGCAGGCTATAAAAATGCTTTGTTAAAAAAAAAGGTCTTTAGTCCTCTTTTAAATGTCCACTGACTGGTGACCCTGTCAGATGGGCAAGTAAGTTGGTGCGCAAGTTAGTTTTTATAGGTTTGAGGCGTATTTGTGGAGCGGAGGGACCGGGTTGTGGTTTGGGGGGTGACAAGCTCCTTGAGGTAGGAGGGGGCATTTCCATGTATGCATTGGTATGTTAACAGAGAGATTTTGTATTCAGTCCGGGATGAAACAGGGAGCCAATGTAGTGAGCGGAGGATGGGTGTGATGTGTTCGTACTTGCGCACCCTCATCAGGATCCTAGCAGCGTATGTCTTCCAGCCGTTGTAGGCTCTTGCTAGGGATGCTGATGAGGAGTGCATTACAGTAATCCAACCTGGAGGAAACAAAGGCGTGGACTAGATTTTCGGCATCAGGTAGGGAGAGGGTGGGACGGAGTTTGGCGATGTTTTTGAGATGGAAGAATGATGTTTTACAGAGGTGGGCCTCGTAGCTGAGGTGGGGGTCCATTTTAATGCCAAGGTTAGTGATGACTGATGAAAGTGGGATCCTAGGATTGGGACCGGGAGGCATGCCCATCGACAATCAATGTTTATACTCCAACTAATAGGGTTAAAAAAACGCTCATAAACTTTCCCTAATAACAACCTAAAACATGAACCTTCTATATTATGAACCTTGGTTCTATTGTGCTCAGTCTTTAAAATAATTCATGATTCATTTTAATATCAGAACCCTGATGTTCCTGTACTAATTATAATATTGTTGTGGGGATGGGGGGGGGGCATTTTTGACATCTAATACAACATACATAGTACTACAAGCTACGTTTATGACCTGTGTATAAGCCTCCCAGTCTATGAACTTTTACCTGTAAACCTAGAATATAAACTCTTGTGTAATAGTTAAATTTCCACACTTCCTTTTTTGCACATTCCACACTTTCATATTCTCAAGAAGTACTCACCAACTGCATTGGTACAGTACTTTTTTACTTCTTTATTGTCGTCTGAGGCGTCAGATGAGCAATGGTCGAATGTACTTCCATGACAGTTCGACTGTCTCCATTCTCCTCTGATTAATGCCCGGGAAAGATTGTTGGTGTTCAGGTAGGATTCAATGTTTTGAATTCTTTCTTCCTCAAAACTAATTGTGACTTTTTTGGCTTTATTATAGCTTACAAGGTGTTATTAGTCAGGTTGTCTTTGAGGTACTACACTGTGCTCTCTGCACTCTTTGTGACCATTAAGTAACCAGTGACAGTTATTTTCTGTATAGATATAATTGCTAATTCCAATCACTATTGTACAGTCACTCTGCATAACATCTGATAAATCAGGGGTCCTCAATTTATTCAACTCAATAGATTTGTTGAGACTCCCCACTGCATAATGTGTCACAGATCTAACTATTACAAAGATTTCCTAAACAAATTTGTAGAATTGACCACATTATCATCCGTTTTGTCTGACTCATTATATTTTCTATTAATATTTTGGATTCATATCAGTGTGTATTTTCAGACCTTTTACCACTCAATCCTTGGAAAAGTTGACCTCTGTAACCCAAAGCTTAGGCAAGCCTTCTTGTAGATTTCAACTCAGCATATCATTGAGATGTGGCTGTATTGTGTTAACAGTTTGGGGGACCATATAATAATGTCCATTCTCTTATTAGTTGTAGGTGGTACTATATTGTTATACTATTTTACCACTCAAAGGGTGAGGGTGAATGGCACTATGTCAGAACCCGGAGTACAGAGCAATCTCAGGGCTGTGTTAGCTCATCGAGAGTGTGAAGAATATAAAGGCTTTAAAATTGGGTATATTCAATTTTCTATTTATATTTGATTAGGGTGAAACGTTAACTTGAAGAAGCTAAAATACTGTTACTGTTTTACTGTTATATTCTCTTTAGATAATCAGTGCTGAACACTGTCCACAGCAGAGTTACTCCACCAACAAGTACCTGTCAGTTGACCCTGAAGACAGCCATGATGTTACAGACTGGAAGCTGCAATCGTTTCTCCTTCTTATTTCTCTGTTTCTTTCTCCTTTTCTCACTTTTCTCGCTTCATCTGAGTTCCACACTGGCTTACTTCCTGGAAAACTGCACTGTTGTTTACTCGGAGGATGTCATTGATGGTGTTTCAGTGGATTGTAATTGGTGTAAACTCATTAGCGTACCAGACGACATTCCTAGAGACGTAATATCATTAACACTAGTGCATAATTTAATACAAAAGATAGACCGGAACGATTTTTGCAATCTGTCAAATCTCACATATTTGGATCTGAGGTTGAACTCGATTACTCATGTAGATGACGGGGCTTTTGTCCCTTTGGTCCAACTTAAAGAGCTCCATATGAACCATAACAATTTGACAACACTGACAGACAACATGTTTCAGGGGCTGTCAAATCTCTTGCTACTGAACGTGGATGATAATAATATCCAATTCTTTAACCCTGCTGCCTTTCAGTCGCTCACCAGCTTACAGGAATTAAGCCTGCTATCCAATCAAATTACAGATATCATCACTGTCTTACAAATACCACGATTACAGGTGCTGAACATCACAATTAATGAGTTAGAGTCTTTTCAGTCAAAAGATATGCCATTAAACATCTCCTCTGAACTCAGGGAGTTGAGAATTAATTCACAGTCGATAAAAAAGTTTAGCATCACAACGGTTGTATTTCCACATCTTAAAACAATCGACCTGGTAGGTTGTTGTGATGATACTGGATGGGAGTGGGACATACCAGACAAGTACTTTCTAAGGAATATAACTACAGTATATTTGTATGTTTCTGATATGTCTTTTATCACCATTGGAAAGGCTCTACAGAGTCTTGATTCTCTGGAGTACTTAACGCTGGAACTGATTCCTTTGAGGAGAACCAGAGATCTCATAAATATTGCCTGCAATATAACCACACTGAGGACATTCATCCTGAATGGTGTCATCAATGTCAATCCTAGTGAGATTCTGTCACCTTGTACTCAGATTACCAACTTGTATCTAGCATTTAATAACCTGAAAGAACTGCCTAAGAATGTATTAACACAAATGAAACTGAGTCACCTGACCATCACCTGGAACCAACTGTCCAAAGTGCCAGGAGATGTTAAGAATCTCTCCATGTTAGAAAGTCTGGACCTGAGTTACAATTTTATTAATGCTTTAACCTGCTCAGACTTCTTAAATTTAACCAGACTCACACACCTTCATCTAGATAACAACCAAATCTTTGACCTCAAACCATGTTTTTTCCGACATCTCAATCAGTTAAAGGTTTTAACTCTGAATCGTAATTTCATTTATAGGTTCAGGGACACATTCAAGACTACTGGCCTATATAAACTAGAATCATTGGAATTAAATAGCAACAGCTTCGATTGGCTCAACAAAGGGCAATTCAAGAGTCTGCAATCACTCAAGCACTTAACCATTGGAACCATTGACCCAAAATGGAATCCATGGAAACACAACTATTTGAAGGGACTAGATGAACTTGAAACACTTGGTCTAAATTTCAATAGGCCCTTAAAAATGTCATCTTCACCTCCCCAGGAGTTACAATGGGAGAAGTATAATACCAGCTTACTGCAGAGGCTGAAGGTCTTAGAAATACAATTACCTCCATTATATAGTCTGCTAAATACATCAGGCATGCTCTCACATCTGAAACATGTGGAAGATTTGAATGTGCATGGTGAACCGATCCCGGACTCATTTAAATATCTCACACAACTAAAGGCTCTTTCCTTAATAAACTGTAATTTGACATCATTGGATTTCCTGGCACATGCCAATCTGACTAGACTCTCCTGGCTGGACCTGAGCAACAATAGGTTGGCTGTGATGAATGTCTCTGTGTTCAGGTTCCTTCCTGCTCTCAGGGTTATTAAAATGAATGACAACCCTTTAGCTTGTGATTGTTCTAATGCTGACTTTCTGCAGTGGATGCAGAACAACAACCAAACACTGGTAGTCGATGCTCACGCCTACACGTGTGGCTTTCCTCTGGATAAAAAGGACACCAGAGTTCTGGACTTTGACTATCTTTCCTGTTGGGTGGACCCTAGCTTCATCTGCTACATTTCCTCCACTTGTGTGATTGTGTTAACTCTGCTCACAGCCTTCACCTACCACTTCTTGCGTTTGCATGTTTTCTATGCCTACTACCTCTTCCTGGCCTTTCTTTATGATGCCAAGGAAAGAAAGACGGGGACTCCTCAGCGCTACGACGCCTTCATCTCCTACAACGTCCACGATGAGCTCTGGGTTTACCGAGAAATGCTTCCAGTGCTGGAGGAAGAGCAGGGCTGGAGACTCTGCCTGCACCATCGAGACTTCCCACCTGGTACAACAAACCTTTCTCTTTCTCTATCTCTTTCTTATACAGTATTTAAAATAATCTGTCTCTATTTCTTATACTGTATTGTGCTTATCTACATCTGTCTGTCTCCTGCTGTAATGCCTGTTGTCATTATTATTACAAAAAGGCAGGCATATCATAAGTCTATGAAGCAATGAAGTAGGCCCGCTTCTCTTTTGAACAAGATTTATGTTGTGGTATGTTTTGTTTCCAGGTAAACCCATCATAGAGAACATTACAGATGCCATCTATGGCAGCAGAAAGATCATCTGTGTGATCAGCCATCATTACCTGGAGAGTGAATGGTGCACTAGAGAGATCCAGATGGCTAGGTGGGGGCGCCATTTCTCTGACATTTTACTCTAACTAGACCTTCAGGGCACATGTCTCCACCCGTCTTGGGTGACAGTCACATCAACTACTATGTCATTCAACATAGTAGTCCTATTTTATCACGGCGCAGATGCGCTGTGAGAGGCTCAAATAGTGCAGTATTTGGAGGCCTATTAGGCTATTATTTGGAGAGTTTTTTTTTTCTTCTCAATATTGCGGTGGCACTCATGTAGGCTCGCTATAATAATGTTCAATCAGAATAGCCTACTCACACCTTATGAGGATCAGATTGTTATTACATTTGTCCGAGGAGAGCAGAGGGTTTTCTCCTGCTCAGTGCACTGACAGCACGCATTCGGTTACCTATCAGCATGTTAATTCAATTATTGGCAAAAGCCGTTGTCTATATTTACATTGAGAACCCAGGCCCAGGTGGGATAAATACCTCTATATAGCCTATGTAGGGATGTTCCTCTTCTTCATACCGGTACAATTTGTCATGAAATGAAATTAGCTGTCGATCTTTTTCCATAATGCAGGTGCAATCAATCTGTACAACGAGCCGTCCAGTTGCGCACTAACGGCTATAATATCATATAAGATGGTGGTGGTGCTGCTGCTGCTGTACAGACTCGCCGGATTGTTTTTTATTTATTCCCATTTACTTTATTTTCTACATAATTTGGCAGGCCGGAGCCTGGAGCGCGCGCGCGCGCGCACACACACACACACACACACACACACACACACACACACACACACACACACACACACACACACACACACACACACACACACACACACAGCTGCCTGATGAGCTATAGCCTAAACCAGTTCTGGAGCTGGAGGGAAATGTGACATGTCCAATTTCCAAATATGCGATCATCATGGGCCAACAGACAGACAGACAGTCAGAAGGACAGACAAAATAACTGTTAAAACAGCATCGATTTTCAACTGATATTCGATCTTCTTCGCTCGGCCTTGCTTTGCGCTGTTTGATTGTGGTCGCGCATAGACGAGGGTGAGCAAGTAGCCTGGTCTAGCCCTCAATGATTTTGGCCTTGGGGGGGCGGGGTGTCTTGGGATCCACACGGCGGAAGTGCTGCGCTCTGATTTGAACTCACTAACGTGTCGTCATCCCCGGCCCCTCCCGCGCCCGTCCACTGCTGTTCTACGTCACATCATTTAGAGCGACGCCCACCCCGGAAGGTTCACTCCCACTTGAAGGCCACTTTCCAACGTGCGTTAGTCCAGGCTTTCCGTTTTCGCGCAAGGCGAACGAAAATGAAAGCCTGGGTGTCGAGGCTAGTGAGCAAGCGATTGGCAGAGAGAGAGAGGGGGGGTGAGCGACTGGCGAGACAGAGTAATGATAATGAAAGGCAATGAATAATATATTCGGAATGGCGTGGTCCTTTTAAAAAAGAGAAAGCATCGCCATTTCGAAGTGCTATTCTTCGAAATAGCAGTGTTTCGGAATGGTGATGTGTGGCCGTCGGAAAGGCGGTGTCATTTTTTCCACGGAGAAACCCCGCCGTTCCGATTAATGGAAGTGAACGATCGGAATGGCGGGGCTTCGGAATGGCGACGTGTAACCGCCAGTGTTGGTCAATATTACTTAGGAAAGTAACTTCTTTACTCTTTACCGCTTAGACAAAGTAATATCATTACTTTACTTATTACTGGAATTGAAGAGTAATATATTACATATTACGTTATTACTTTCCCAAATTCTCAACACCGCCTTTGAAAAAATAGAGATGTACAACATAATCTGTTTAGCGAGCTCTTTTTAGAACTGAATCCAATTTATTGGAATAATAATAGTCTCCAATCCCACAAACTGCACCTGAAAACAAAGCCAAAGCTTTTTCACAATTGTTTTCAAAGACAGTTGAGGTCTTGTATTTAAAAATAAAATACAAAATAAAGCAGCAAGCGATTTGCAGTTTACATTACTGTGTGCAGTATGCAGCATGTGGAATGGATCTACAATCTAGTGCACATCTCTGTTGTTACAGTACCTGTCGATAGCTTGTAAATCTGTTCTATTTTTGCATGCAACAACAAGCTCATTTTTTAAAAAAGTAACTTGGCGTTACTTGCAAAGTAATGCGTTACTTATTACCCATTTTTGCAGAGTAATCTCGTTACTTTACTTTTTGGAGCAAAAGTAATAATATTACAGTAATATGTAATCTAAAATTAGTTACTGCCCAACACTGGTAACCGCTGCTTTAATTGAACCAGTTCAGATCACTAAAAATAAAATGGTGCGGAAACCTAAAAGCTGATTCTGTATATTCCAAACATAACCTTTCATACATTCATGTGCCAGTGTTGTACTAAAAACTTTATTTGCTGTAGATAAAAAAAACACAACATGAAAACATTATTTACAGAAAATAGATTTTAAAACAAATGCTTCTCTCATGGCACTTAATGAAGTGTCACTTAATGTAAAAATAAAGTTGACCGGGTGCAAATGTCCTCTGGTCTCTTGCAGCTACCGTCTTTTTGACGAACAGAAGGACGTATTGGTCCTGGTGTTTCTGGAGGACATCCCAGCCCACCAGTTGTCTCCCTACTATCATATGAAGAAGCTGGTGAAGAGTCACACCTACCTGAGCTGGTCCCAGGCTGGGCAGCACCCTGGACTGTTCTGGCAGAACCTACGCAGAGCTCTGGACACACCTCACACTGACTTGGGCTTGAATGAATAGTTGCATTCATTCAATTGTGTATGTAGTCAATAATTATATCTGTATGTGTTGTTACAAATGCTGAGGTATTTTGTGGCAAATTACCCAAACAGTTTACTGATAATGTGAGCTGTTGGATATTTGATTAGTGATTTTGCTTTTAGTTTTGCTTATTTCAGTGATGTAAATAGCTTTTCAATCTAATAAGTCCCTGGGACATTTGATGAGTTCCACTTAAATGATGCTAGTCATATTTTGCCATTTTTACTAATTGCAGCATTTCACTCCCTTTTCATTTTATATATGGTTACAATGTGTTTATATTCATGTAGAAATGTAAGATTATCTGAATGAATTTACAATTTCAATCTGGTAATGGAGGTAGGCAGTGCACAGGCTCTGGCAGCACAGGTAGATGTATGAGCAGAATGTACAGTGTAAGAAGAAAATGATTATTATAAATAAAGTTTGTGAAATAAACTACAATAAAATCATTGGTCTAACATATTATTGGCCAATGAAATCTAAAACTGTCCCACTTTTAACTTAATACATGTTTACATTGTTTTACTTTTAAATAAAACATGAATGGTAATAACTAACCTGCACTGGCGGTCTGGCCGTCTGGACCACCTATTGGCCTGGACAGAAGAAATACTATTTGCCAGTCTGAGCATGCTCTTATTGTGGGCTTCTTTGAATGAGTGTAGCACGGCCTGCCAGTAATTTTAGCACAGATCTTAATTTGGCTATACAATTTGTTTTTATATGTTATTGACAGGCTGTTAAACCAGGCCGTGCTACAATACAACAACAGTGTTTGAAAAAACAGGTGTGTAAAAGAGAGACATGATCTGACTGTTGGCACCAAAAGATCTAAGTCTACGTAACGAGTAGATACGTTGCTGTATCCTCTTAGGTATACTCAATATGTGAGGACCATGATAGGTTGGCATCTATCATCACTCCCAAATATTTGTATGACATGACTTGTTTAATATCAGTACCATGAATAGTTACAGGTGGTGTCAAGACCTCGGGAGCGGTACCAAATATAATTTCTTCAGTCTTATCGGTGTTGATGATAAGGTGACTATTGCACCAATCCACCAACCGATCAGGGAAATCAAAGTAGAATCGTCTGAATATTTCAGAAGAAACTGATTTGACTCACAGGTGTTACAGTCAGTTGTGTAAAGAGTAAACAGAACTGGTGAGCTGATGCATCCCTGGGGTGCACCGATTTAGTCCTGATGGAGAGGAGAGTGTCTTGTTTATCTTTACATACTGGGTTCTGTCAGTGAGGAATGTAGGCCTATGATAAAACCGGGTGACATAAGGATTTATTTGTAACTGAATCATTTTAGTGAGAAGCAGGTCCGGTCTTATTGTGTTGAATGCAGATGAAAAATCTATGAAGAGACCCCTGGCGTATGAGTTTGGATTGTCAAGATGTTTAGAGATGAGGTGTACCAGCGTGACCATGCACTGCATCCTCTGTACTGCGACCTTGTTTGTAAGCAAATTGAAAAGGATCCTGTGAGTTGCATATTCCATTATTGAGATGATGAACCATGATTTTTTTTCTAGAGCTTTCATGACAACAGAAGTGAGTGCTATATAGGCCTGTAATCGTTGTGTTATTAAGGATTTGGCTTTTTTGGCAGAGGTTTAATGTGTGAAGTTAACCAGCTGCTTGTGGAATGCAGTGGAGGTTATTCACAATATGTTGAAAAATAGGCTGCCAAACAGGTGCCAATTCTGTGGCATAATCTTATAGAATGAGGGGACTAATTAAGGGTTTAGTCCCTGAAAGATCCCCCTGATTTCCTCAGATATAGCATTTATAGGGGAGAATGCCTCGGTTGTTCCCTTTTTTACATTTTACTTGATTACCAAAGAAATACTTGCTTAACTGACACAAAAATGCTAATTTAATAACTTGGATATGTCTGTCAACTATTGGTGGTGTTTATTTGATTCTATCTGAAACGGAAAAGCCACAATTTAACGTCAAACAAAGTATGTGCATCGGAACAACCGACCCCGACGGCAGGGTCGATAGTGCCCCTGAATGGGTCAGTTGTTCCGCTTTCTCTAAATTCATATAATTTGCCATCTAAATTAATTATTATAAATTTTAACTCATCCATGTGTTCAGACACATGTTTTAACTTGAAGTATTCACTTATTTATAATTTCAGTAACTGTAATAGGCCAATTATTACACATATTAGCCTACTGTACACTATAGATAGATTCCACTATTACACTATTACCCTATTGCACATATATTACACTATTACACTTATTATACTATTACACTTATTACACATATTACACTACAACACTATTACACATATTACCCTATTACACTATACCACTATTGCCTACATTATACTATTACACTAATACCTTAATGCACATACTGTATATTACAATATTGCACTTATTAGCCTATTGCACTTATTACACTATTACACACATTACCCTAGTAAATTATTACACATGTTACACTATTACATACATTACCCTATTACACTATACCGTTATTGCATAAATTTCACTATTACCCTAATGCACAGATATTACACGTATTAGCCTATTGCACTTATTAAACTATTACAAATATTACATTATAACACTATTACACCTATTACACATATTTTACACTATTACACATATTAATACATACCCTATTAAGCTATTACACTTTTGCATATATTACACTATTACACATATTTCCATATCACACTATTACACTACTGCATATATTACACTATTACACTATTTGCCTGCATTACGCTATTACATGTATTAGCCTATTACACTTATTAGCATATTAAATTATTACATTATTGTAATAATTATTAATATTTACACTATGACACATGCTATACTTGCGTTTGCTTCACATATACACTTATTGTGATGCATTGTGATGTTTAATAACTCCTGACCTGAAAATAGCCTGTGAGCCAGAGGGGTTGGTCGGTACCAAAAAGGTGAATAAGGCTCATAGTGATTTTTGTCATGGTAGACATGTCTAGAGTTAGAAAATATGTGATAGCCTTGCACCAGTGGTAGCTTTATGGGTGCTATCATGTATTTTATTGTAATAACACTGTAGGCGGAAATTGCATGGTTCAATATGAAAGCATACTATTTAACTACAATAACAACAAAAATTAACAAGGTTTTTCTTTTTTCCATTTCTATGAGGTGTCTAGAACAACATACTAAAAGGGTTAGCTGAGCTGGTCCCCGCCCTTCTAAGCCAAAAATCACTGCAGGTTATTCTAAAAAAGCACTAAATGTCACATCCTGTAAATGTGTGTAATGCAACCAGACTGTCACCAAGGTTTTCTCTCAAACCAAGGTCCCAAACTTGTGTATGTTCATTGTGCGTGCGTGTGTGTGTTAAAGTAGTTAAATCACCCTTGATTCTGTGATGTTTAATTTCAAGGGGAAGTCATTGTGGGTTTGGCTGGTATGGCTACCAGACGTATACCAGAAGTGTGTATGTGGCAGTTGTTATATTATGATTTTCCTCATTTTCAATTTGTCCGTCCATGGTACAAACATCAGAAATGTTCATACAAGTGAATTATTTAGAGTTCAGACAATGATTAATTATACAGTCATAACATAATCAGATTATTAGCCTAAACCACTATTCAGATACTCTACTCACACATTTTGGCATTCCTGGATGTCTTACGAACATAATGACACCACATATGCCTTTTGATGGCAAAGATAATTCGTCCAGCCCATCTGGTCAGGTGTCAGTGTGACTACTTCACAGTCGCAGAATCCCTCCCTTCCCCCAGTGATGTTCATGTTTGATAATTAGTATAATTTTTTAGCCTATTACACTACACTATTATACTATTCTATGAATTACAATATTTTAGGTTATGTACAAAATGAACTTTTCTTTCATGAAACTGAAGTACATCTTTTATAATGTAAAGTCGGTATGTTGTCACTGCCTATAAAATATAACATTTCAAGAGATTCTCATTTTAACAACTTTTCTGAACAATATATATAGGCCCTAGTCTGAGCTTTATTTCAACTATTTTCTGACTGAGATAGGTTCAATAATAAGAGAGAATCATCAGTTTGAAGTAGAATGATTAATTCGGATTTTGAAAACTGTATTTTGGCATGTGATCATAAATGGAGTGATAACACACATAAAGCTACCACAGATGCAAGGCTATCATGTTTTTCCTAGTACTAGGGGTGTATACCTACCCAAAAATCACTATGAGAATTATTCACCTTTTCGGTACCGATGACCCCATATTTGGGGTCCTGGCTCACGGGCTAAAACACATTTTTGGACGGTTATCTTGGATTTTGGGGGCTGCCATCTTGGAATTCAAGATGCCTCCATATCCAAATATTTTTAGAATGTCTTTGGCTATACGTGTACCAAATTTCATGCTTTTATCACAAACTGAATGGCTATTATCACCTCAGTGGGGTCAGTTGTGCCTCTCCGAGGGGACGGAACTAATGACCCCTACTGACAAAATTTGTTTAAAGACATGATATAAGGCATTTATTTTTGCTACTGGCATTTAAAACTTACATGACGTGGCTGTGGACAGATAGACGGTTAAAATTAGGTGTATTTTGACAGTTTAATGGATAAAATCAATTCAATACATGAGAATTTGTGAAGAGGCTGATACTGGCACTGATACTACTCCTTGAGGGGTGATGATAAAAGGAAGTGATCTGGTCTCCGCACAGGTTTGGGAAGGTGCTAATCAGGAAGAGGAGGTCCAAAAATGGCAGAAAAATGATTGACAGCATTTGACTTGATTTCTTATTGGTGTAACCCCTAGAGGGGAGTAGAGTCAAGAGAGAGAACTCTATTTAAAGAGCGTTCTATACAGGCAGGTGTCAGGACGTCAGCTGTGGGTCCTCACAACGCCATACCGGTACAGCGTTGTGAGGCAGAGACACGTGTGGTTGCAACTGTTATCTTGGTAAGCCTTTAGCCCTGTTTGCTATGGTTTTATAATTATGTATTTTATGGGTTTTCTTCTATGAATTGCATTGTAAAATTAAGCTTGTTATATTGTCAGGTCCCCACTACGCTTGAACCCTGTAGCTGTAGTGGTGAGGTTGTTTGGGGTGCGGCCACTCAACACTAAGTCGTGTAGAACTGTGAGTAGCATGTCAAGCTTGGTAACAAGAAATGGTGTGTTCTATGTGATATGCAAATGTGTCAACTTGTGCTAACATGCATTGTCGGTGTCATTAACAGCTACAGGTGGATACAGTGCTTGTATGTCAGTGGGTGACCAGTTGAGATGCTGGATAGATGTGCTTTAAACTAAATGCTGTAATTGGGTAAGGGGATGCTTTTGGTATTTGTATATATGGAATTTTGAAAACTTATTCTGTTATGTTGTAACACTTGTGCATTGTTATATATATATATGGACGGAGTGATATATTGAACTGTCATTTCAGGCTATAATGAAGTTTGTTCTTTATTGTAGATCCTTGTTGAATGTGCAACGACTACGAACCGTTGTCCCTTTTCCTTACTTTAAACACTTAGGTCTTGTTAACCAACTTCCCATTTTCCCCTTGTGCTTCCAACATTTTAAATATTTTTGATACAAATAAAATCGTTTTTAACCTGTTTTACTAAATAAAACATTTTGTTAATATTTGTACCTAAATCCTGGTCCTGTCTCAAATCCTTGAACCTTGGAGGTTACATTTTGGCGTAGCCGGCAGGACAGGACCCATTAAAATTATTGTTGGAACAAATTAAGTTGGGAGTTGGTTTAAATTTTAGTATTGCTTGTAAAAGGAAAAGGGACAGCGGGTGAAGACGGCCACGCCTGCACTGCTGAGAACCAGGGGCCTGCCAATCAACCTGATCTACACCCAAGCCAGTTATCATGTCACATGAAGAGGAACTGGCGAGTCTCCGGACGGAGCTGGAACAGCTGACAGTAGAAAATCAAAGACTGAGAGAATCACCTGGCCGAGGTAATGGGGCTCATGGTGAGGGAAGCCTTTGGAGGGAAGTAAGGTATATACCCCGTGAACGAAAATGTCCTCCTTTCTCTGGTAGACCGGGCTCCTTGTCCATTGAAGATTGGTTGGAGGAGGTAGACTGTTGTACAAGGAGTCGTCATATGTCTGGAGTCAACAAAGCACTTTTTATGTATGATCATTTGGAGGGGGATGCAAAGTCTGAAATAAAGTTTAGACCACGTAGAGAACGAGAAGATCCCAGTGAAATTGCTAGGGTGTTGACAGAACTTTATTCTGGGTCAAATTCCTATGTTTCACTGCAACATCAATTCTTTGGTCGCAGGCAAAAAGAAAGTGAGTCACTACAAGAATTTTCATTAGCACTGTTGTCTATCAGGGACAAAATAAAAAATTGTGATTCTGACGGTATGCCCAATTCTGAGCAGGTTTTACGGGACCAGTTTGCGGAAGGTGTGAAGGATCATACGCTTCGCAGGGAGCTGAAACGGCTTGTGCGCCAGACCCCTGAGATGTCACTCCTTGACCTGAGGAAAGAAGCCATTCGTTGGGTTGAGGAGGGGCAGCCTCAAAGGGAAAGGTACATTCGCCAAGCACCTCACTCCCATGAAACGCAGGCTATTGTAACTAGTGAGGCAGTAATGGTTCAAAAAAGTGAATATGCAGAACTTAAGGA
This sequence comes from Benthosema pterotum, assembly GCA_039105355.1. Taxonomy (NCBI): domain Eukaryota; kingdom Metazoa; phylum Chordata; class Actinopteri; order Myctophiformes; family Myctophidae; genus Benthosema; species Benthosema pterotum. Next base: position 28,596,168 of record CM076976.1, read on the forward strand.
TATTGTAATGAAACAGCAGGAGCAACTAAAAATGCTGGTTAAACACGTAGCTGGCTTCTGTGAGGGAAATGGCCAGGATGGTCAGGCTACGGTTGATGCTGACACTAGGCAAAGTAGAGAAGAGTCAAAAAACTACAACCCCCCAGCATGAAGAGCCACATGTTGGGTGTGGGGGCGATGGGCTCAAATGCCAAGGACATTGTACAAAAACAGCAGGAAAAATGTAAAATTAATTGTCCAACCTTACAGAAACTGAGTGTATACACCAGTGGGGTTCAGAGACCTGAGCAAATTAACAGGTGCCATTTGGAGAAACAGACTCTTAGTTTCCAGTGTAACCAATCAGGTCATTTTGCTTATCTTTGTGACACTAATGACCAAGGTGGGGGTGTTCAGGATACTCCACACTATGACAATGTGTCCCAAGTTATGAGTCGGTACTTTCAGGGCCGGGAGCACCAGTTGTCACCCACCCCCCGGCAGAAGCCGTCCCGGACGGTAGAGGCACATGCACAAGAGAGAAGCCGAGATGAGCAGAAGAGAGGATGTCGGCTGGAGAGGGTTGTAGCGGAGCTGGGCCAATGCCAGAAGGAACCCATCAGCATGGCCCAGATCCTTAAAGATGACATGGACATCCTCAGACAATCAACACGGCTTGGGAGCGGGCTGGGTGTGACATGCAGCCAAAAGTTGGATGACCAGGGAGAACTACGCCAGCAACTGTACCTCCTGGAAGAGCGCATCACAGTCTACAGACAGTGTATAGACGAGCTGGAGGAAGAGCTATGCAGAGTACATGTTGTACACAAGCAGTTGGCTGTCTGGAAGAGACGGGTTCATGACCTCCAAACAAAGTATGCCGATGAGGCCAAGAAAGCTGAAAAGTGGCAGTTGAAGTATAACAACCTTAATGACCAGCACAACATTCTAGTCAAGGAGAAGGAACATTTGATCTCAGAGAGAGCGGCACTCCAGGTGACCAATGATGAGTTGATGTGGGATCGAGACCAACTACAGGCTCAGGTGAAGGAGCTCCAGAAGGCTCTGCAGAATCGGGACAGTAAGACTGATGATGCCATCTCATTTCTGTTGAAGAAAACACTGGAAGGGCACTTGGAGAAGCAACATAAGATGTTCCAGAAGGGGAGAGAGATCTCTGACATCAGATGTAAAGCAGATGGCCCACGAATCCTAATAATCTCCCCAGGTCAGTGGAACCAACGGTGGCACCCCTTGCAGAGTAAAGGTATTCAAATTGAGGGGGTCCGGTAGAAGTTTTTATTTTTGGGTATTTAATCGTCGGGGCGACGATTCAACTTTGGGGGGGTAGAATGTAACCCCTAGAGGGGAGTAGAGTCAAGAGAGAGAACTCTATTTAAAGAGCGTTCTATACAGGCAGGTGTCAGGACGTCAGCTGTGGGTCCTCACAACGCCATACCGGTACAGCGTTGTGAGGCAGAGACACGTGTGGTTGCAACTGTTATCTTGGTAAGCCTTTAGCCCTGTTTGCTATGGTTTTATAATTATGTATTTTATGGGTTTTCTTCTATGAATTGCATTGTAAAATTAAGCTTGTTATATTGTCAGGTCCCCACTACGCTTGAACCCTGTAGCTGTAGTGGTGAGGTTGTTTGGGGTGCGGCCACTCAACACTAAGTCGTGTAGAACTGTGAGTAGCATGTCAAGCTTGGTAACAAGAAATGGTGTGTTCTATGTGATATGCAAATGTGTCAACTTGTGCTAACATGCATTGTCGGTGTCATTAACAGCTACAGGTGGATACAGTGCTTGTATGTCAGTGGGTGACCAGTTGAGATGCTGGATAGATGTGCTTTAAACTAAATGCTGTAATTGGGTAAGGGGATGCTTTTGGTATTTGTATATATGGAATTTTGAAAACTTATTCTGTTATGTTGTAACACTTGTGCATTGTTATATATATATATGGACGGAGTGATATATTGAACTGTCATTTCAGGCTATAATGAAGTTTGTTCTTTATTGTAGATCCTTGTTGAATGTGCAACGACTACGAACCGTTGTCCCTTTTCCTTACTTTAAACACTTAGGTCTTGTTAACCAACTTCCCATTTTCCCCTTGTGCTTCCAACATTTTAAATATTTTTGATACAAATAAAATCGTTTTTAACCTGTTTTACTAAATAAAACATTTTGTTAATATTTGTACCTAAATCCTGGTCCTGTCTCAAATCCTTGAACCTTGGAGGTTACATTGGCTTAAATGGAGAATAACTATTGACCCCGGGGAACTTTCGGCCCCCGTCTCCCCTAATCCATATACAGATATAATCCATTTGCAATGTCTCTCGCAGTCTCGCACTAGAGTTCAGTTGAGCAGTGTGAGTGACAGACTGAAACCCGATATCCTGCACCTGCATGCGCCGGACTGGAGAGAGCGAGAGACTGCGCTACGCGGCTCCCAGCTGGCCTGGGATCAGTGGGGGACACCCCCCTGCCTGTCGCTTAGAGCATAGATAGAGAGAGTTACGCAAACTCGGTTCACTTCATGGGGCCAGTCCAATGGAGGCTGTTCTATATAGACTTCTATTGAGAAAGGGGACAAGGTCGTCATTCAGGCTGCATGATCACTGATCAGCGCTGGAGCGCTCAGTTTCTGACCCCTCAATGTCGCAAGTTCTATTAGATGGCTCTGCAATAACAGAAGCATGCGTGTGTGTCGACAAGTGTCGAGTGAGGAGGAGAGAGAGAGGGGACAGGCGATTGATGAGATTGACGAGAGTAAGTTATCAAAAAATGTATTGCATTTTAATCCATGTTTTGTATGCATGTTTTGTATGTTCTTGTGTGTGGTGACCAGTGTTGCCAACTGCTAAAATCCAAAATGCACTAGTGGCACTTCCAAAATGTAGGTACTAGAAGGCGCTAGATGCATGCTTGCCTGGAAGGTGTGTAGACTTGGGATAATTCACATGAGGAATATTTTTAACTCTTGAGAATGTAAAAATGAAACCAAATGGACCCGCAAGGGTCCATTTGGTTTCATTGTTTTTTTTTTTTTTTTGTTTTTTTTTTTTGCTTCAATCTGACTCTGATATGCAGTACCTTTTCTAGATATCCAGTGCCTTTAGGCAGGTCTAGGCAGGTGTCCAGGGCTTCTTTGGTCTAATGTTGTCCAATGTAGAAGCTTATTTTGTGGCTCTTATAAAGGATAAGTAATATTTACTGTATCTCTGCATATATGTTGTAATCAGATGCCGGTGTGAGCAACTGACCGGTCTGTTATTTTTATTATTATCATCATCACTATTGCTATTTTCTTGTTATTATATTATTACTACTGTTATTGTTGTTGTTGCACACCATCGGCTTGTCTGTGTATTTTTGGTGGTGTGCACCCAGACAAGGAGGTCCAATTTAACCAAAGCACTTCCACTTGTTTTTTTTTTGCTTCTCAGGGAAACCTCAACATGACTCTGATATGCAGTACCTTTTTTTTTTTTTAGATATCCAGTGCCTTTAGGCAGGTCTAGGCAGGTGTCCAGGGCTTCTTTGGTCTAATGTTGTCCAATGTAGAAGCTTATTTTGTGGCTCTTATAAAGGATAAGTAATATTTACTGTATCTCTGCATGTTGTAATCAGATGCCTCTTTTAAAGGATAAGTAATATTTATGTAGAATCGCAATTTAGTGACAAACAGTGGTAACGCACAGATCCATTTGAAAATAAACCTTTAAAGGCACAGTAGCTTTGTCATGCTGTCCACTTTTGCGAGGCGAGCACGCGCGTGGGGGGGGGGGGGGTGTCCAGATGGCCAGGCCATCTGGACACATCTGGGCGGAAGCAGCAGTTCTGGGGAAAGCTTGTTTATCACATTTGCTATTGCTCTTCACCTGGGTAAATGGTAAATGTGCATTTACAATGTATAGTGCCTTTGTCCAAAGCGCTTTACATAGATTATAGATACCATAGCGGAAAAAAGCATGCAAGATACTGACTAGAACATCGGGAGCAATTAGGGGTTAAGTGTGGTTGCCATCTACCCCTGAGCCACTGCTGCCCCTGTCCCCTAACCCTGCCCAGGGGTAAATCAAACCAGTGTCCTTAAGAGTTGAATTTAAGAGTGGTAAATTGTAATAGTGTTTGAATATTGAGGTCTTAAAACTCACTAAACATGAGTGGCGTAGTCTTGGCAGCGTTAAGGGTATTGATTTGCACATTGAAAACATTAACAAGTGCACTTTATATTTATTGCTGTGTGGCCGATACCATCATTCCCGCAGCAATAAATATAAAGTGCAGTTGTTAAAGTGCTTGAACATTTCATTTTAGCTTATTGTTGTACTGTGATAGGCTAAAACGCCACCTTACACCCCACAGCCCCCTCCCTCCCCCCACACATTAGCACCGCCATGAGCCCGACGCAAAGGATTTGTTGACAAAAAAAATGTTCTTGATCATCTACAGCATAGGTTCCAAACCATTTTACACTTAAGTACTTAAGATATTTATCAAGCCAAGTACCACCATAATAACTGATGTTAAGGAGCGTAGACCTGCCCTTTTTGTTCCATTCCTAAACCAATAATGATGTTGCTGAAAGTGTCTAATCAGCACAACTGATTTCTATTCAGTCCTCCAATTTTCTATGTGCCGTGCCGTCATGCTCATTTCAGCACAGCTTATGAGCTTATTTGAACCAATTACTTGGTCAGAAGAACTACCAGTAGTAATATAAATATTTCATTCTAATCTTATCTTTATTTTTCCATGACTTCTCCGAGTTCAACCAGAGATTGACCTCAAGTACCAGCAGTGGTACTATCAGTGATTGGGAACCTCTGGTCTACAAGGCAAAGAAAGTGTTTCGCTTCAGGGAAACGGCTGCAGCATCAAAGTAGAACTGATAACATGGACTGTAACATGGGGAAAAAGGCACAGACGATATATAACTATTATGTATATTTTATTTTTTTGCTAAAAAGTTGCCTATAATACCTAAAGATGTCAATTGCAGCTAGAGACCTTCAAGCCTGTCGGGACCCAATGGGCCAGTCACAGGCCGTCTCTGTCCCCGACCAACGGCCCGGGCTCACGTACTGCTATAATCATTTTCTGGCATGAATTTCGAGAGACAGTGAGATTCAAAGCAACCTGGTCACGACTAGTTTCTTACTAGCTACTGCGACCAGGTTCTTACTAGTTGCGACTAGATTCTGGGTGCAACCAGTTGCTTATGGTCACGACTAGTAAGCAACTAGTTGCAACCTGGTTGCAAGTATAGTTGCAAATACCTATACCCAAACCCATACCTTAACAATAACCAAAGCCTCACCATTTACCCTTACCCTAACAAAACCCTTGTAACTAGTTGGGCCAGGTTGCAACTAGTGCAGCCAGTTTGTTACCAGGTTGCAGCTAGTCACAACTAGGATGTGGCGATCATGTTGTACTTAAAAATGTTTACTATTGCTTCACTGGGTGAAACAATAATGTGTCCCGAATGGCATAGTAAATGAATGACATAATAAAATCCCCCAAAAAATCCCTGTGGCGGAAATTTGTTTTAATTCCATTAATGTGCACCTTTTGGGACATTCTCAGAGAAAGTGCAAATATGGGAATAAATTCCTGATCAAGAGGTAACAACTCCTTTGTCGTAGTGACATGCTCGTCAGAAGAGCCATCATTGGATGGGATTGGCAGAAATAATCAGAACTTAAGCCATCTGCCTCTTGTTTACTGTCCTCCAGCTTCAGTGGAAACGCTAGGTAAAAGCTGTGTTGAATGTTTGGCACATGATTAATAATTGATAAAATGTTCCAGAGACTTGATATGATGATAATGGCTTCCGGCAGCGCCTACAGAGCACCACTCATAAAGAAAAAAGATTATGGCATTTAGGCAATTAGAATTAGAAAGAAAAAACAAATGTTCAATACAGATTAAAAAATAAATAAAAAAATATGATGAACTAGAAAATGTACCCCCTGGGCACAGGTCTCGTTAAAGAAAGAATGTGTTTTACAAAGATAAGCCTCCTGGTGACGCTATAAATGCTGATGTGAAGAATCCAGGTGGTAGCCATGGCCAAAGGTCGATCCATCATTCGTGGCCGCTATAGTAAATGAGTCCCAACTGGTTGCAACTGGCAGCGGCAAACCTGGTATCCTATCGGTTGCAGCAGGTATCCTATCGGTTTGGGCTTAAGGTGAGGTTTAGGCCAGTTTTTACTGAAATGACAGTATGTTTAGGGTTAGGGTTAGGTTCAGTAGCAATCACTGAACAACGGCCGTGAGCGATGGTACATTGGCTGTGGCCTACAGTAAAACAGTCGGTGAGTATAGTAAAACAGTCGCCGGTAGTAAAACAGTCAGCGGGTTTTCCGACTAATAATAATAACGGTTGTAACCACTACTAACAGTCGGGACTCCTTTACAACCAGCCCTAGACCATAGATGATAGAGTAGACCATTGGCTACAGCTGTCGTGGTGGTTGCTGTCTCTCACCAATGGTGTGTGAAATAAGCTCTACACAGACGGGCAGTATGAGACGAACAGAAAAAATGGTCTCATGGTGGTGCCATAACAGGTCATTGTGGAATATTTGGGGCATAGGTTCGTTGTTGGCCTCTAGAGAGTGTGTGTGTAGAAAGTTTGGCATGGATCAGGCCAATGGTGCCGGAGATTAGCTGTACACAGACGGACACGTGGACACACTGGTGGACGGATTGCAAAATCCTCATCCTGGTGGAGACTACGAATCAAGATATTAGGCACCATCTTCGGCCATTTATGACCACAAATAACAATATCATGGGAGATTATTGGCATGCAATCTTGAGAGAATGCAAAATCCTGAAAGAGATCGAGAGAGAGGGGGAAAAAGCAAGTGATCATTGAAAAAATGATTTTCAGTTGAGTGCTCATTACAGTTGTTATGTGAAATGGATGCTGAGAAATTAGACTTTTATAGAAGTGCTGCTAACAGGCTATCTCTTAATGTCTTAATTGTTTGTGGTCACTAGTGAATATTTTTCCGGGTAGCCTAATGTTGATGCTTATGCAATGACTCTCTGTTCAGTATAGTTTTCGGTGATTTTGAAAGGAAAGGCATACCCGTTCAGTATAGTTTTGGGTGATTTTTGAAAGGAAAGGCATACCCGTTCAGTATAGTTTTGGGTGATTTTGAAAGGAAACGCATACCCGGTCATAATTTCTTCTTCACTGACCATTTTTATGAACTCATCAGAACCATGCTACCATACTAAAATAAGACTAAAAAAAAGATACGCATTGCTTTGATTCAAATAGTCGGATAGTATAATAGGAATTACTTTCTAAGGAGCAATGAGTAATAACAATACCGTACAGAAGTCCAAAAACAGGCAAAACAGCGATTCTACAAAAAATAGCCGATCTACAAAATCATGCTGCTACAATACGTTATTACCAGAAAATCCACCTCTGAACAACAACAGGTGGCACTGTGCTGAAGGAGGTCAATGACTTCAAGTAGCTGGGCTCATGGGTCACTCACTTCAACCGTTATCAAGCGATAATTCCCAGGATGCTGCTTGTTAAGCCGAGTTCCTCGACCAGGCATGTTGTCTGAGAACCGACTGACACGGTTGCATTGATATAACAAAAACCCAGAGATCCTCGATCAGCGTGGCTGGTTGGCCGTCTTGTTTTAAGCCCTGTGTCAGGGCTTAAATCACCTTGCTCTGATACACACTTACAAGGATGAGGTGAAGAAATTGAGCATACATGACCTAACCAACGAGTTCATCAGCCGCTCTGATATAAGAAGAAGCATGTTTCTTGTGATCTAAAGGGTAAGGGGATATGCTCAACCAAGATGCACAAATGTAACAAATGCAAATGTAAAAAAACAAACAAACAAACAAAAAAAACGTTTTGTGCTAATATCACTAATGTACTAATACCACTAATGTTATTACTTTGGTAATGTTACTAAATGTTTTACTAATGTTTTTTTTTTTTTTTTTTTTTTTTTTTTTTTTTTTTTACCAAGATGCACAAATGCATATTCTTTTTAATTTTAGTCATCGTTTTTTCGTTAATTTTAGTTAACTATAAAAAAAAACTGCAATAAACCAGTATACTTTTGTTATGTATTTTAAAGCAATTAGTTAGCCATATTGAGCCTCTGGGTCAGTCGTACACAAATATGGCGTGTGTAAAGTGCAGTGTGGTGTGCTGTGTCCTTCACATTCAGTAGATCCTGTGAACTTCTGTGGCCAGTTATAATTTCCTGGGGTTTATTAGGACTGTAGTGGATAATAAAAAAGGAATTGCTTTAAACATTTTGTAAACAAATACTGTATGTATTAGGAGCATGTTCGAATGCCCCCTCCCATAGCTAAAATCCTTGGAACAAAAAAAGCAAGGAATGTAGATTAATTAACACCCATTTTTTACTTTCTCTAATGACAACCTAAAACCTTGATTGAAAAAAATAATAATAATAATAAAGTTGCTAAGGTTGCCTACCCCTGCCCCCATGAAAAAACACTTTTGAATCACTACTCATTCAATAGTGTTTTTACTATTGCGATTGAGTAGTGATCGTGTAGTGATTTGTGTAGTATTTGGTAGAGAAATGGAAATATCCATGTAGTGTTTTCAATACTGAATACTTTTTGGTAATATATAGTGATTAAGTAGTGAAACGGGACATTTCTCTACCAAATACTACACAAATCACTACAAAATCACAATCGCAATAGTAAAAACACTACTTAATGAGTACTGATTCAATAGTGTTTTTTTCATGAGGGTGACTATGACACAGCCTAGTAGTAGATGATTATAGATGATAGGGAGGAGGAGGGGAGGTTGTTGCATCTTGCAAGTACAACAGTTAGTGAAAATGTGGGTGGGTTTAATTCCACTATTGATTTTTTTCCTCTCGCTCTCCCAATCTCTCACGGTTTCAGATGATGCATAACAGCATTCCCTTCTGGAGGGTGTGTGTGTGAGAGACATACAGACAGAATCTGGTCCTCCAAGTAAACCATTCATTCCGGACACTCCTAATTGAACAGACTAATTCTTCCCCCGTCTGTGGAACTGAGTAGCTGACAGATGACAGGGACCATGAAGAATTCTTCAGAATTTAACAGGTAAAGTTGTTGTCTTGGTTAAATATTTTCCATTGCACTAGAATTGGTTCTTCTCAAGCATTTTGCATTCTAGAAATTTATTAAGAATTATCGTTGAGTGTGTGTGTGTGTGTGCGTGCGTGCGTGCGTGCGTGCGTGCGTGCGTGCGTGTGTGTGTGTGTGTGTGTGTGTGTGTTTAACCAGCTACACTTTTCTGATTGATTTTCATTTTTATTTATTTAGTTTTTAATCTAGTATTTGAATCAAATCTTGGCTACTATTTAACAAACAAGTCATTCTCTCTCTGTCTACTAAATAACTATCTGTGTTTGACAATGAACTGGGTGTGATGCAATTAAGCCTAGGTTACAGCATGCCGGTACGTCATTTTAAAATGCACCTTCTCTTTTCCTCTTCCTCTCTTTAGATCAACTATGGCACCTGTACCCACTGTAAACACCGACTACGACGATTCATGGAGGACCCTTCCGAGCAATGTGTGTGAATATGGAACTTATGAAATGTACTTTCTTCCTCATCTCTATTCTCTCTTCTTTGTCCTGGGAATGCTAGGGAATGCATTTGTCCTCTGGGTCAAAATATTTGTCGAAGGGATCTGTACCATGTCAGACGTGTGCCTCCTCAACCTGGCCGTTGCTGACCTGCTCCTAGTCTGCTCTCTTCCCTTCCTAGCCTACCAGGCGTGGGACCAGTGGCTGTTTGGGGACGCCATGTGCAAGCTGGTACTCAGTGTTTACTTTATTGGCTTTTACTGCGGGATCTTCTTCATCATCGTGATGAGTGTTGACTGGTATCTGGCTATAGTGCATGTGTTTTCTTCACTGGAAACGCGAACCCGTTCTGTTGGAAGGATGGTAGCTGCTGTCATATGGCTTGCTGGAGTTCTAGCCTCTTTTCCAGAACTGATTTTTCTTGGGGTACAGGACTTGCCAAATGAAAGTCGTTCATACTGTGCTCCCTTGTACAACTCTGAAAACTACTCTGAAGAGACAGAGGGAGAAACGCTGCCAAGGCACTTCTGGACTGTCTTCGGCCTTTTCAAAATGAACATCCTCGGCCTGCTGATTCCCACGGCCGTCATGTTTTTTTGCTACGCCAGGACAATCTGCGTGCTCCGACGGAGCCAAAGGCAAAACAAAAACACGCAAAACGCGATCCGCCTGGCTCTCGTGATCGTGGCCGCGTTTTTCTGCTGCTGGACGCCCTACAATGTCGCGTCCTTCCTCAAAGCCCTGGAGTTGCGTGGTGTTTATAAAGACTCGCCAATGCAGTTGTGCAAAATCTCCAAGGGGATCAGAATGACCTTACAGATCACCGAGGTTATCGCTTACTCTCACGGCTGTCTCAACCCCCTCCTGTATTTCTGCGTAGGGGGAAGGTTCAGGAGGAACCTCCTTAAGTTGATACACTGTGCTCCATGTAAAGTGTTTCAGGGTATTGGCGTCCTTAGCGTTCAAGACAGCGCCAGAGGGCCTAGTACACAACATACACAACAATCCCCCATTGCGGATGAAAAATGTGAGGATGCAATTGCTTTCAAGCAAATCTAACCCGTTGGTTCTATAAATTAACCAAATGTAACAAACAGCTAGAAGGTCCTGGGTTTGTTTCCCGGTGTGGGTGCTGGCAGGTGTCTCCTCCTCCACGTCATCAGTGCCCATATACGCGAGGCGGGGTGAAAGGGCCTTTCTGTGTGGAGTTTGCATGTACTCCCCGTGTCCCCTAGCGTAGATACCCACTCAAAAACATGCAGTAATCCTGGACTCTAGACTGTCTCCCCCTGGCCAGCTGGGGCGCCAGATGGAGGGGACAGGAACTGGTGGAATAACGTATTCCTTCCACGCGCTACGTCCAACCAGGGAAACTCCCACCTGTCAGGTGAAAAGATGGCAGCTTGGACTCCTCATGCATTGAAGGAATCATGAGGTCAGTCCACTGCCTCCCCTAGTTGGTGGAGGGTGTGTAGAGCCCAGGATCACATTAGGAATTGGCACTGGGTGAAAAATGGGTTACAAAATCATGGAATAAATGAAAATAAAAATGAATAAAAATTAACAAACAGATTAAATGTCATGTGTTTTAAAGGTTTGGCATGTCCAAAGATATGGGTTTCTATCTGGGGGCCTGCTTTGTAACTTCAGTGTTTAAGGCGTGGCCAACGTCAAATGTACAATCAGGCCTGTAGTTTAGTTTTGTTACTCATAACACAAAGTCGCTTGTGCATGGAATTGATTATCTCATGATATGCATGTGCATAGACGGATCTAGAAATGGGCCCCCCTACACCAGAGAATTTTTCTTTCCGGCGCGACTCATAGTGTCTGCACACACACATATCAATCATGACATATAGGCGTGCGATATTCACCTGCATTTCAGCAGGATTTACAGCAAATGATTGCTTGAAAATAATAAACAACCCAAATAACCCTTGCAGCATAATGCACCATATCATGATGGTTTAGGACTTTTGGCATTCTTTTATTGACACAAAATGAAGAAGCCCCTTTCACAGTGAAACAGTGAAAAGTAACGGCTCTGTGCCACTGTTATTCACTGTTGTTATTCTGTTGGATAATCCTCCCCTGTCCATATGTGTAAAATATTGTTCTGCTGTGCCTCTATCCTGGCAAAGGTGGAAAAAGTAGCAATGTTGTAAAATAGAAATACTGCTGTAAGTGCAATTTTGGTATTCAAGATGTACACATTGTGAGCTTGCAGATGGGCTATTTTGAAATGGCTGAGATGTATATGGCCGAAGTGGTTAATGCATGTTTTGTAATAGTATATCAACACCTATCGATGCAACACTTTCGCTGTCCTATATGTTCCATAAAGATGCTATTATGAATAGTCTCAGCAATCTAGCTGTCCTCTGTAAACAAAAAAATAATAATAATAATTACAGACTCTGAGTTGAATTTCTCTACACACCTAAATCAAGCTACCAGAACTGCTTTCTTTCATCTTCACAATATTAGGCAACTTAGATGATATTTATCCTTAGATGATGCCAAAACTCTGATCCATGCCTTTGTCTTCTCTTGGCTTTTTCTGGCCCACCAAGGAAAACAACCGACAAAACGACACAATACATGGACAATGTTGCTGTTTTCATTTGGATATACTTCAACTCTCGATTTTTCCATGCATTTATTATATCGTCTTTTTGCTTTGCCAATGTAAACATATGTGTTCGCATGCCAATAAAGGCCTTAGAAGTGAATTGCATTGTGTGCATGCCAACTGACTTCATCGATATCCGGCCCTGGTTTACAAACACTGAAACATTAGGTGGAGGAAGTCCACTCCTGCCACCTTTCTACACATTGTGAGGCCCAAATCGAACTAGTTGGGCAGCTCAATTCAGTAATATAATTAACGAAAGTGAGTTATATAACAAATCATTATTCACTCGACTGACGAGGGGTCTGTTAATACATTAAAATGACCTAAAATTCTGTAATTTTGCCAATTTAACTGTGGCCCTGGCCACAAGCAAAGAAAAGGAAAAAAAAACATTATAGAGAGAAAACAGAAAATATTGCACATACCCCTTACTACGGTGCGTACATAAATAAAGTGCATCTAGTCATTTGTCAATCTTTGATTTAGCATTTTAATTGACAACGGTACAAATGATAATTTAAAGCTAACAGAGGCAACATTAGTATGTGCAAACACTGTTTGAAAACAGAATTGTTTGAAAACAGAGTCCCCCCCCCCACACACACACACGCACACACTCTATTGGCTCATTATTTATCTGCTGGAGACTGCTGTGCTGTGATTGGCTAAAACGCTGCCTCACCCCACTGCCAGAATGTAAGGTAAGCACACACACAAGCAGCCCCAGTGCTTAGCCGGGAAAATTGTGCACGTGCAATAAGGCCCCTCTGCAGTGAGACTGAAATTCTACCAGGGGTATAATGGAGTTAAGGAGTGAGCGCGGAAATAATTATATAGTGACACCAGGGGAATAGCCTACTGGGGTCTGGGGCTATTTTAACTTAAAAGTACATCTACTTGGCACCTGAAAAGTATTGGAAATGAGGGACTGTCCCACGCACAATGACATGCTGACTCACACGCTATAGGCCAGAGCCTATATCAGGCCCGGATTTCCCATTTCCCAATTGGGGGACATGCGAAAATGGTATGGGGCAGCTTCCTCCACATCAAAAAAGGGAGGTGGGTCGCACGACAGGTTGCAGGAGAGTTGTAGTTTATTGCTTTCTGCTTACATTTCTTTGTACTTTGCAGTAGATGAGCACACAACAGTTTCGGCCGTGCCGGCCTTCTTCAGGTGTGGTTCCTGCTGTGCTTCCTCCACGCCCATATCATTTTTGGTTACAGGAGTTATATTAGTCAAATAAGCTGGCCCTGAATGGACCATTAGGCCAACAGTAATGTATGAAAATAAATCAGAAAAACGATAGCAATCGTAAGAATTACATTTTTCAAAAACAAGATTAGGATTTTTTTGCTTGCCACGCAGACTAAAATCGTTCTCTGGGCCATTGTCTACAAATTAGAACTAAAACTTTTACATGAGTTGTGAATGACAATGTCTCTAGGCCACTAAGGCCAGGACTCCACTATTAGTCAATTCTTAGACTTCAATGCATTCCATGGTACATCTGGCTCCCATGAGTTTCCCTGCCAACGTAATGGTGATGACAGGAACCAGAGTACACATACACAGTGAAAACCGTAATCCACACAGTGTTGCCATGTCTGTGTATTATAAGCAACCATTGACTTGTTTTTATGTAGGAAGTCACTTTACTTTCAAACAAATTTTCAAAGCAGTATTTCCGAGTTATTGTGTTATTGTTCTGTGGGGAAACAATAAGAGACAAACACAAATATGTATTTAACATTTTTAATTGATCAAAATGGCACATACTAAAAAGTACTGCAGGCATCATACAGGCATGGTCATGATCAAACCGTATTGATATAAGAAAACATATTACAGATATCTCAATACAAAAAGCTAAATGAAATGTACAGCTTTTAGAATATATTCCACACTTTCCATAAAAGGCATTTTGATATAAGGTTGGTTGTTTAACTACAATTTGAATTTATAAAGTCATAAATTAGAGGCTCAGCAGAAACCAAGCCTTCAGTACCTTTAAAAATACCATTAAATGATTGAGTCTCTCTCTCTCTCTCTCTCTCTCTCTCTCTCTCTCTCTCTCTCTCTCAAACAGGCCTTAGATTGATAGCCATAGCTGAAGGCAATTGAAGCATTTGAACATGTCCTTGAAAAATAAGAAAAACAGAGTGAAAATGCACAGCGGTAGGATTAGTTGTATACACCACTTCAATATGAAGTTCACTTTAAAGGTGACCAACCCACCCTTCACACTTGTTGATTAAAAACAAGATGGGAAAAAATGCCTAAAATATATCCCTAGTCGTCAGTACTCCATCAATTAATCTAATATACCTGTAGCCCCAGAGAGCTGCTGACAATTTTAAAGATGGATGTTGTTAGAATATTGTTGGAAATGTACACAGTGTGATAAAAACAATACCAATCTGGGAACCAAAAAGAGGAAAAACAGCTCCCTCTGCCGTTTGTTCCAGAATCTACAAAACTAACTTATATGTTGTTTTGTAAAAGCATGAGTTGAACTCATCTGCCAGTGGGCAGATGTGTGTGAAAATGAAGATAATCAAATTTCATATTGTTAACATTAAAGGACCACTTCACCACTTTTCAATGTATCTTCATATAATAGGTCTTCACTAATGTACATTATAAAATACCACTATTTTTTTCAACTGGGTCTGTGTCTCACAGGAAGTTCAGACAGCTGTCTTCCAGGGACATCATCGATGGAGAACTAATTGAAACTCCAAGTGTTTCTAAGTGGATGGTTTCTTATCCAGTTTTAACATGAATAAAGCATGTTGAAATCCCTTGCCGTTGAAAAGTGCTGTACAGACAAACTATCTCTGGTCACATAGCGTTAGGGAGTTCTCCATCACATGTCTACGGAATCTCCTTGGCGTCTGAATTAATTAGTGGCTCCCCTCCTACTGATATTCCCTGATAAAGTATGGTTTGAGACGGCAGCAACAGAAGGGCTGCCGTCTCAAGCAAACTTCAGCCCCTGAGAGATACCCTCGAGCCCCCCCCCCCCCCCTCTCCCCCATTTGGTAAGGGGGGGATTGCTTAGAAACCTATTATATGAAGATACGTTGAAAAGTGATGAAGTGGTCCTTTAATAATGAGCATCCTGGGATTACTGGCTTGATTTTCGGCAGAATCCGCTGAGAAACGACTGCGTCCCGTCCCATTCCGTCCCGTCCCGTCCCTAGGGCTGCTGCTGGTACTGTCCCTCAGTGGCGTTGTTGAAGTCGTCCAGGACACTCTGGATGTAGTCGAAGGTGGGCCGGTCGTCAGGCTTGTTCCTCCAGCAGGTGGTCATCACCTCGTACAGCTCCTCAGGGCAGCTCTCCGGCCGCGGCATGCGGTAGCCGTGCTGCACCCGCGACATCACCTCCCCGTTGCTCATGCCTGTGGAGAGGGCAGAATGAGCCCAAGGCAGGGGCGGATGTAACATTTCCCAATTGGGGAGGCAGGAGAAAATGGTATGGGGGGGCACGCCCATACCATTTTCAGATACATGACTTTTATTAGGCAAGTAAAGCATTAATAATAACATCAGTTGTTGTTGAAGTTGCAACAGACACACAGCATGCATAAAGCTAAACATCTGACTCAGAGTTTTCTGTTTTCAATGATGAAATGCTGTTGGTTTAGTGGTGACACAACTGTAGTTAGTTAGTAGCAGTAGTAGTGTTTTAAATCATTTTAAATATATGAGCACTTTAATTTGAAATATCTTGGCTTGTTTCCCATGCCATCACAATGCTGTACCCCCTCCAAGTGCACATACATTCCCAATCTTAGTTTTTAGTTTTTGTTATATTTTGAGTTTGACACTTGATTTGGCAATAAAGTCTGGAGAAAGAAGCGGCCGAGTGCAGTATTCCTGTTTGGCCAGTAGAAGGCAGC
This sequence comes from Benthosema pterotum, assembly GCA_039105355.1. Lineage (NCBI taxonomy): Eukaryota > Metazoa > Chordata > Actinopteri > Myctophiformes > Myctophidae > Benthosema > Benthosema pterotum. The sequence goes on from CM076976.1 coordinate 28,612,332, forward strand.
ACAGAACCGTATCATGCTTTATTAGACCTACAGTCCTCCATTGCAGCAGTGTTGATGTTGACAATTTTGATGTACTTTTGACTTTTTGATGTATCTTGATTTTACTTATAGTATTCTGAATAAAATTCCATTTAGTTTAGGTCATGTTCTGTTTATCTGAAATGTTTCAGTTTTTTGTCGGCCAAATTGGTTGACTAAAAAGTATTTCGACAACGCGTCATGGTGGATAGGATATGCCTGATTCATACTATGCAGTGTGCCGAAAATAGCAGGTTGTACAAGCTCACGGCGCGCCATTGCACTACACATTGTGAGCTGAATGACACCAACCAAGCATGAGATGACTTATCTGTTATAGTTCTACTATAACGCAGAAGATAGTTCTCTTCTGCGCTATAGTACCTCCCTTAAAGGGAATTCCACTCCAAAAGGCTTTCTTACTTATTTGTGATCGATTTGTTTCCAAAAAAGTGGTACAGTTGTTATTTTGTTGGGGGAAAAAGCCCTTCCTGGGAAAAAAATCTCCCCTACCCTACCATAAGCTTAGAGTGGGGCTAAGGGATGTTGTGCAAATTCACCTATATCCATCTCTCCAAAATTGCAATTTTTGCTATATATTCTCTCTCCACCATGTCACACTTGTACTTTCATTTTCGGTTCAGCAGTGGTACAGCTGTCTCAAAAGGTGGTGGCGTGGCTGCATGGCGCACGGATTATGGCTGAACCACTGTTCAACCAAAAACGAAAGTGTGAGTGTCAACACACTATTGACATGGTGGAGAGAATATACAGCCTGCATAGCAAAAAAATGCAATTGGGAGTGATGGAAACAGGTGAATTTGAACAACAGCCCATAGCCCCATTTTAAGCTCAAGTTGGGGTAGGGGAAACAGCCAATATTTTCACATAATTGGACCACTTCTTTGTGGAAACAAACCAACTGCGAATAAAGGTATGAAAGGCTTCTGGGGTGGAATTCTCCTTCACCTTTTAGTCTAACTTGTTAGATTTAGTCATCATAGTTCAGTTTTTATGTTGTTTTGGGGTCACTGAGCGGGTTCTTGGCGTGTTGATCGGTCACCTACCTGGGTAGGGGATCTTCCCGTAGGTGACGATCTCGTAGATCAGAACTCCAAACGACCACATGTCTGACTTGATGGTGAAGGAGCCGTAGTTGATGGCCTCGGGGGCAGTCCACTTGATAGGGAACTTGGCACCTGGGAGAGAGAGAGAGAGAGTTTGCTTTTGTTCAATTATGGGTGGCCGGTGACCTGGTGCTGGTTAAGATGTAGTTGCACATGTTTTAATGTGTACTGTTATTGGAGGGAGGCGTCAGTGTGCATGTGTGAAGTGGCTGTGGTCAAAGTTTTCAGAGTGGATGGTCCACTGTGTAAGTACAGTGTTTTCAAATAAATCATAAATTGTACATATTGACGCAATTGCAGTAATATTATATTGTTTGGTTATTGTTTACACTGTGGGAGTTGACCGATGTTTATAGTGTTTCGTTTGTGTTTGTATTTGTTAGTTTATTACCTGCTGCTGCTGATGCTGCTGTTCTACTACATGCATAATGGGAGCACAAATGTAAAATAGGTGGTCATGTAGAGGAGACACGGATCGGTCTTGTTGTAAACTGTACAAACTATAGTTAGTGTGTGTGTGTGTGTGTTTATATGTGAGTGTGGTTTTCTAATAAATGACAAAAAACAAATTGTTGTTTATTTTAATTTATTAAAACTGTGTGCTTATAGTAAGAATTTTGTGGACGAGTAATAACACCATCGTCCACGTGTAAACTCCCCCATACGGGGTGTTTTAAATGTTCAATTCTATATTTATCCATATTAGGCTCATTAGTCTGGTATTCTTTTAAAGCATGTCTCGTGGTCGCCCCCTCCCCTCATGGTCGCCCCCTCCCCTCATGGTCGCCCCCTCCCCTCATGGTCGCCCCCTCCCCTCATGGCGCCCTAGGCAACTGCCTAGTCTGCCTAATGGCAAAAACGCTCCCGGGTTGTAGTAAACTAAAGTTTATGTGAGATGCACTGAGGAATTAGTGGAAGGAGGTAAGGCCGCTTTATTGAAAAAAAGGTAAATAAGTATGCTACTGACAATATGGAGACACACAGAGTTTCGTTGTTTTAACCTCTCATATCAGTGGTTTCCACTGGGGGTTGATGATTAGCTATTTCTCACATTTCAGCAGTGGTTTTCAACCAGTGGTCCGGGGACCACCCGTGGTCCTTGAGAGAGTTAACACTCACTTTCACTTTCGTTTGAGCAGTGGTTCAGCCATAAACCGCGTGCCCCCACCTTTTGAGACAGCTGAATCACTGCTGGACCAAAAGTGAAAGTAACACACTACTGACGTGGTGGAGAGACAATATATATAGCAAAAAAAATGCATTTTGGAGCAATGCATATAGGCGAACTTGAACAACACCCCTTAGCCCCATTATAAGCCTATTTTGGGATAGCCATAAAGGAGTGTTTTCACAAATGAACAACTGGACCACTTTTCTACAAAAAAATAACTGCATATGCATATAAACAAAAAAACCTTTGGTGTGGAATTCTCCTTTTAAGAATAGCAAAAATACATTAAAACGGTGACAGAGCCAACCCAGATGAGGTCCTCCTGATTCATTCATCCTGTGTTTTCCTGTGGCTCCGTCATCCACGGAATCACAGAGAAAAGCAGGATACGGTTCGAGCATGAAGTCACCATGGAAACAATGAACCTTACAGGAATCCACAGACACATGCTGCACACGCACACGCACAGGTTTATTTAGAGAGGGACAGATAAGTCATCTAGATTCTAGATAATTACACTGATCTCTCTCTCTCTCTCTCTCTCTCTCTCTCTCTCTCTCTCTCTCTCCCAGTTGTATAGTTGTAGTAAGTATAGTATGTCATAGTTTTTCTAAATACTTGACGCTTCTACACTTTTTTAGGCTAGTATACTTTAGCACTTTATAACTAGGATGTTCAGTTAGCCAGCACTTTATTGTCTTTATCTTGCTTGTCCTTTTTGTCTCATGTCTATTGTCTTGTGGCACTGTAGAAAAAGCTGAAAACGTTGTTTCACCCCCTGTATATCAATGGTTTTCAACCACTATTTATTCAGTTTTTGAGCCACGGACCATCACTTGATAACATTTGTCCTCTCAGATTATTTTGTTGTCGCTGGATCAGATTGTGTGTCCACAATTCATGCTTTTGGCAAAGACTATCGAAATAACAATTATTCTACTTTCTACTGTATAACTGTGGTCCATTTGGTTTCATTTTATGCCCTCGAGAATTAAAAGCCAATAAAGGTTCGTTTGGTTTGCAATTGCAACGTCCATCATATAGCTGGGGACCATCTGGAATCCCCTCACAGACCACAGGTGGTCCCCGGACCACTGGTTGAAAACCACTGCTATGTCTCGACATACACTGGTGTGACAGATAAAAAACCTTGAACACGCGCACACACACACACACACACACACACACACACACACACACACACACACACACACACACACACACACACACACACACACACACACACACACACACACACACACACACACACACACACACACACACACACACACACACACACACACACACACACACACACACACACACACACACACACACACACACACACACACACGCACACACAGATTATGGAATGCCCTTCCTTTACATGTAAGGTTGGCACCTTCTCTGCCTGTGTTTAAATCCCTTTTAAGAACGCATCTTTACACAATTTGTGTACTTATCTTAGGTGTCTTTTAATGTTGATATTGTGTTTTAGTGTCCTTTTACTATTTGTCTTTTGTCTTTTATTGTTTGTCTCTATCTTTGTCTGTTACGACCTGTGTTTGATTGTGTTTGCCACATGTTGACCGCCATGTTGCCATTTGTTCAAAAAGGTGCTGTATAAATGCATTTTTATTCTTATTATTCTTATTATCATTCCGTACCCTCCCTGGCAGTGTACTGGTCATCCTCGATGACCCTGGCCAGGCCGAAGTCAGCGATCTTACACAGGAGGCTCTCTGACACCAGAACGTTGGCAGCTCTCAAGTCTCTGTGGATGTAGTTCTTCCTCTCAATGTACGCCATGCCCTCTGCTATCTGAGGCACACACACACACACACACACACACACACACACACACACACACACACACACACACACACACACACACACACACACACGCACACACACACACGCACACGCAGACACACAAGCATGTGAGCAAAAGCACAATTGTGTGATTCATTGATCGAGGAAGTGTTCAAAGTAGTTGATTAGTCAATGTCGTTTGAAAAATATTGCTCAATAGCATGCAGGGTGCATGATACAATGGGGGGCGAAACCAAGCAAGTTCAAGGTAATATAGGCAACTTTAGTGTGCACACACTCTGTGTTTGTAAACAGATTTGAATCTTACTCCACCTCACCTCCACTCTGTTGGCCTTACGACGGAAAACTCGATCCGTGCTTGATAGATAAACCTGCTTGCCGCAGCCTAGCCTTTCCTACTATGGTAGAACCTTCACTCTAACGTGAGGGCCCAAACGCCAGCAAAAATGATTGAATGATATTAGCACAGCTGTTTGCACTTTGGGAACCTTGATTATGCAGCGGTCAGATATAGAGCGGAGGAGTGAATTATAGTGTAATATGTTACCGCTCACGTGACCAGAACGCTGGCTTCTGATTGGACCCTTCATTCAAGCCATGTAATAAAATACCTTAAAAAACAGACAGTGAAAAACCCCACCTGGCCAAAAGGAGTAATGCAGTTCGTATTTTATATGATGCAATCAGACCAATTCATGTTTCAGTGAAATCGCAGAACCTTTCTTGACTTATAGTTGTCTAGTAGTTAAATATACACAACATCGTAGTTGACTACACAAATCCCCAGTCTAAAGACCAAAGATCTATCTATCTCCCACAGTGCTGCACCAACATGCTTTCGTTTTTCAACGCTGTCTGTGAGACTATGTTGTCATTTTGCTGTGACAGTTTTTCCCAGGATGGCGAGGCACTGAAAAATGAAAGCAGAAGAAAAGAAATAGCCAAAGCACAAAATACATCCTCTACAAAAGGAAGTGCAAGTACAACATCTGGCCAGCAGTGTTTTTACTGTAATAGTATTACCCTTTCTGGCAAAGGTACTGACAAAATGGGTAATGTTTCCTGGTTCATGTTTAGGCTGTTAGTAGTCAAAATAAAAGATGTGTGTTAATGTCATTTAACACAAGCCGCTCCGGCTTGCTCCACATGCGCTCCCCCTTGTTCCACATGCATTCTGGGAGCTGTCAGTGGCGCTCCCCCACCTGCAGAGGCCGATCCGGGAGATGAGTGGCAATCCAGCCAATACAGCCCCGTTCATTTCCATGTGCGCTCCGGCACCTCCCGAGTTACAAATTAAGCACTGGTGTAAAGTGCAGTGCGGTGTGCTGCCTCCTTCACATCCTGTGAAGTTACTGTACATGGTCAGTTATAATTTCCTGGGGTTTATTAGGACTGTAGTAAAGAAGGACAGAAATTGCTTTAAAATTTTGTAAACAAATATAGTATTTAGGACCATGTTTGAATGCCCCCTCCCATAGCTGAAGTCACTAAAACTAAAGTTAGGGTAAATGTACTTTCCACCTCTGTGTGAAACAGAACAATTAAGTGCTAAGTGTGTCAATTTTAGTTGAGCGTTCCTCTTTTTTGCCTTGGCCAGTGGAAAAAGTGACGCCAACGTTGCTTCTTACACAACCGTGGCAAGAAGAGAGCGAGAGAGAGTCAACCCCGTGAAGCAATAAGAGCCCAAACTGTTGGCTGTGGAACTTACCTGGGCTGAGAAATCGATGAGCTTGGGTAATTGCACTTTGCATCCTGTGTCGCTCTTCAAGAAGTCCAGGAGGCTTCCTGAAAGTACAGTAAGAGTTGAAGAGGAGTATTTGTATTTGAGTTCAACCCATATCCCCAGAGAAGCTAAGTGGAAGTGCAGCCCTATAATGGAAGAGAATGGACATTCATGATCTCACGTGTGTCATGGCCGGCACAATTTGGGCATCAAAATTTGGTGCCCAAATAGTAAGCAAGATGTGGACATGGACACACTCTACAGTGGGGGGAAGTGCAACAGGCCAACATCACATCAAGGCCCACCCCCACTCGATCCTGATTGGAGGAATGGAGGGTGATTAGTGTGTGTGTGTGTGTGTGTGTGTGTGTGTGTGTGTGTGTGTGTGTGTGTGTGTGTGTGTGTGTGTGTGTGTGTGTGTGTGTGTGTGTGTGTTTTGTCTTGAGTTGTTCTTGTCTGTATTACCTTTGACACCTCCTATGATCGTTCTGTATTTTTCTTTATTTACACTTGTGCATTTTATTTTGATATACCAGGAAGTGCTACCCAGCTTTATTTTTTTATAAGCTTACAAGCAGGAAGTGCCTCTCATTCCCCTGTGTGTTACTGCTGGCCTCTGCTATTCCTTCATAGTTTACACACGGCATCTTAATATGTAAGTTGAATCTTAGAAGTGTGCATTTCTTTGATAGTTGTTAATGTGAGCGTCTTTCTCATGTGGGAATTGTACGCCTAGGAACTATGCTAATTCCTATTACACTTTATTAAATGTGTTTGGCATGACTATATTCTGACTTGTAGTGTTACGTTCCTTTAAAGTTGGCTCAAACCAAGGACCCATAACATAAAAACAGGACACCAAGTCAGGTCAAAATGTACAAAATATTTACAATTTTATTTAAAAACAGCATTGAATGACTGAATGCACAAATGACTGAATTGGAACAGACTAAATGGACTGAATAAATAGACTAAATCGACTGACTGAATAAATAGGCTGAATTGACTACTGAATAAATAGACTGACTGAATGACTTGACTGAGATGACTAAATTGATGACTAAATTAACTGGACTGAATAACTTACAAACACGATAAGCAACACAAAAGACCTAACAAAGTATCCTTAACAAAACAAAAACTAAGCAAACAAAAATATGGACTGGCCGAACTAATAAGTGGGGGAGCCTGGGCAGCTATACACTATGTGCATGTCGGAGTGCCCAGACTCCCCATAAACTACCAAAACAAAATAACAAACTAAACTGACCAAAAAGAAACGGCAAACAAAATATACTTACGACCAGCCCATCTTAAACTAACTAAATCATAACAAAAGTAACAGAAAGCAAAAACACTACTGCTCTGGTTGAGGTTGAGAAGAGAGTGAGCTGTTGGACACAGCTGCTCTTAAATAGCCTGACACTGATCATGAACTAGACACACCTGAGATGGATGTGGTGACCAGGTGATTGGTGGGGGAGGTTTAGTGCAAGCATGTAACACCCCCACCCTAAGTTATTAAATGTGGTTTAACACAACATTTAATAACCATCGGTTTTAGAGTTTACAACAATTCATAATTCAAATTTTCAAAAACAAAGTCATTGACACACTACACTTACTTTTCAAATAGATTTCACCATGTATGTTAATCAGTAATATTGCATCTTTGTCCTAAAGCAGATTTACTATCCAAAAAAAGAAAGAAACCTACATAATCAACTAACATTTAGTCAGTATGAACACCCAGATATTTAAGTAGGCTACTCCAGTATATTTGATTTTAATTACTTCACTACCCTCCTGGGTCAAACACCCGCACCATTAAAGTGGACTTCTGGTCTAGCTGAATGACTGGCAAGCCACAAGATGAGAAAACCTGCGAGAGAGCCCAAACAATAAATGTTGCTGTAATTTGGACCCAATCCAATTGCTCACCCACCAGATTTGCTAAGAAAACACCAGGAGCAATGGATTCCTTTGGTTTCTCACAAGCCAGATTCAAGATACCATGCCTATCCCGACGTGGTGCTACAATTTGCCTACCTACACCCCAGTCATCCTGACTGGGTGCATCAAGTGGAGATAACTTTTGCACAAGCAGGTTGTCAGTTGAACCATCCCCCTTTGACATCCACTCTACATCAGTAGAGCCATCAACCAACTCTGCCACCTTCACCTCAGTTTTCTCCTCATACATGAGCTTCACTTTAGACAGGGTAACGCCTCCTGACTCACCGGACAGGGACACCTCTGTCTCACATGGGGTACTGACCTGCTGTGCCTCCACCGAAACCACGTCGGCCCCACCCACAACAGTACCATTAGTCCCACCCCCATGTAAATCTACAAAAAAGCTCTCGCTCAAGTCAATCTCATCATTATAGCTTACCAGCTTCTCATCAAAACCGTTTACAACAGAGGCAAAATCATTTGGAGTAGTCACTCCCACATCATGTTCATTGTGTGCCAAAGGAACTGGCAACACCTCAGGGGTCAAATTAGACACAGTACAGGTTTCTTCTGAAATCATTGGAACGACACTTTCAAAATCACCAGGCTGAGAAGCCAGACAAGTGTGACCATGATACAATTCACTCAAAGACCTGGCCTTCTTATACCCCTCCCTAAGACATTCAGCATCCTTGTTAAGCTGCAGTAATTCAAGTTTAGCATTCTCTTTGCTTCTCTCAAGCTTCATGCGCATCCTTTGGAGCTCCAACTCCTTCAGTCGAATGAGATTCTCCATGGACAGTTCCACCACAAACTTTGCTGATTCAGGACTAGAAGGACCGGGAAGCACCCCCTCATCACTTAAGCACACCCACAACACCTGTTTGAGAACCCGCTTTCTCTCTAGAGCACTTACATGTATTTTGTAATAATCTGCAATTAAACACAAATGCTCTTTAGCACAGTTGTGGAAAACTTCTAAGGTAGGGTCCCTCACAAAATCATCAAGTTTGAACGCCATTACTCAATCTCAAACCCAAATCTGACTTAACCAGAAAAATAGGTTACCCACACAGACCAAAATAAAAGGTCACACAAAACAAAAGGTTACTGATATCAGATAACTAGGTTACCCCAACACAAAAACAGTACACCTTAACTAAATAAGCATTTGGCCAAAACGAATTGGGATGTCACTCAACAGGTCACTGAATACACTCACTGTTACAAAAACAAAAAAACAGTACCTGACAAAATCCCCCTCAAACTAGAAACTCCTGCCACTAGAGCTCCATTAGTTTTCAGTTTTAAGCCACATTACTTGTACTACAAACATAATATAGCAAAAGCCCCAAGCCACATTATGGACCATCATCATGTTTGTACCGAATTTGCTTTTTGACGAGCTCCCATTTATTAACATGAAACCCAAATTTCCAAAAATGCACCCGCCTACTGAAAAATTCGAATTTCCAAAAATGCACCTCCCTACTGAAACTTCAACTATTTTTTCTCCTTTTTCCAAGTTTTTATATCCTCAAGCAATTACTCTTAAGCCAATTAATCAATGTTTTGACGAGCCCCCATTTATGTTTGGTGGGGCAGACTGGGCATTTAGGGGGGCATTGCCCCCTCATGCCCATGCCTAGATCCGCCGCTACCGCTGCTTTCATCGATCAGGTGCTAGTCGTCGTGTTTCAGCCAACACCCGTCACCCTGAGTGCTAGGATTTTCTGTTTTTTTCTAGGTTTTTTGCTAGGATTTTCTGTTTTTTCAAGAGGAAGTCCACCCATTTTCAACATTTTAATATGGTATTAGTATACCCTAGAGGTGCTGGGTGGACATGATAAAAAAGTTCCCCCAAGAAATGGAGGTCTAAAGAAAACCACTAACATGGTGAAACATCTTGATGACATCATCAAGTTGTATTTTCACCATGTTAATGGATTTCTTTAGACGCTTCTTTTTTTCTGAGAGCGTACAAATGGAACCAAATGAATATGTTAGGTTTCATTTGGTTGCATTTGTACGCTCTCAGGAAAAAAAAATGAAAATGGGTGGAATCTCCCTTTAAACGTGTTCATGTGGTGGTAAGAATGTCCTGTAGGCCTTTAGGTCCGTGTACTTTTCGGCCATTCAGGATTCTGTTTTATACTTGTTAAATTTAAAATCAGAATACACTCCAAAACGGCCCGTTTCGGTATTCTGTTTTGAAAACAAAATGTAGAGTTGTGAATTGTAAGAGCAACATACGACCCGTTTCCAGGTTCTAATTGTTGTGGTTCGAATCAAGAATGACAAAATTTAAAAACGCTGCTGCTCTGGCGAGGTGGCGAGCAAAACCTGAAATCTGTTTTGTGTCCGCTGCTCCCCCCCTCCCTCCTCCGTGCTGAGGGGGGAGGCGTGGCACGGAGCTCTTGATTGACAGCTCGGAACTGCTGCAGTTACTACAAGGAGACACACGCGGCGCTGTTGGTACTGGCAGATGATATTATGAATTATTGAATTAGAGTAGACAATATTATTATACATTTATCCTGCCGTAATTTCAAATAAATTACCCCACTTTTTGGTTGCATATTTACACAGGGCTGTTATTACATTCATGTCAACTCTTAAGTAATTAAAAAAAATTAATAGAGACAGACAGACGAACAGACAAGACAGACAGACAATGAATACTAAACTTTTTAATTAATTAACATCCTAAAGTAAGTCTACTTTGTATTCAACATATAGGGTAAGTGTCCCACCATCATCATGTGTGTCATTGTTATGCAACCCGCTATGTTTATAGTGTATTCGTTATTCAATTAAGTGTTTATGAGGTGCGCCAATTGGGCCGCCAAGGTGCCAACCGAACTAGGCATTGAAGTAAATGAATAGGAGTAATGCCTCACCGGGGCTCATCATCAGATTGTTTTCAACATTCTAGCCAACTTTGTGGAAGATGGTAGGGTATAGATAGTGTCTATAAAATCAAGTGTGTGTGTGTGTGTGTGTGTGTGTGTGTGTGTGTGTGTGTGTGTGTGTGTGTGTGTGTGTGTGTGTGTGTGTGTGTGTGTGTGTGTGTGTGTGTGTGTGTGTGTGTATACCTAGTGAATGAATACAGGAACCTACATTTGAATTAAATATTAAATACATCATCATTGAATTTGAATGAGTTTGGACGTGCACATCCGCAACAACCAGGGGAACCACTTGATGCTGTTTTGCAATTGTCCTAGCCAATTGCATCTCCTCGGACTACTGTAGGTCTACTGTCTGTCACTGTGGTCCATCCGTGACACCATGATCACGCCCTTGCTGCAGTGTGCGCTGTATAGGCTACCAGTAGGTAGAAATAATAGCTCTGTGGCTGGTTATGACCCGTTAAGATTCAATCAAAATGCCGCTAACGCCAATGTATTTGTAATGACAGCAGCAGTCATAAATATAATCTAAATGATAAAGGATAAATGTATACAGACTACATTACTTCAATGATTAGTTTGGCACCTTGTTTGGCACCATGTCGGCCCAAAACACTTAATTGAACAAATAAACAGGCCTACCTGTAACATAACGCGTTGCATAATAATGATTAATGACACAGATGACGAGGTCCCGGGTAGGCCTCTTTAAAATGTCTATCTGTCTGTATTACTTTATTAATTAAGAGTTGACACAGAGGAGGATGCATCAATCATCAATGTCTAATCAGAATGTAATAACAGCACTGTATTAATATGCATTAAATGCAGACTAATTTATTCAATTTATTAACGGCAGTGCTAAATGGTATAAATAAAATCTAAATATAAAGGATAAATGTATAATAACTACTCTAATTCAATAATTCATAATATCATCTGCCAGTACCAACAGCGCCGCGTGTGTCTCCTTGTAGTAACTGCAGCAGTAACCGAGCTGTCAATCAAGAGCTCCGTGCCACGCCTCCGCCCTCAGCACGGAGGAGGGAGGGGGGGAGCAGCGGACACAAAACAGATTTCAGGTTTTGCTCGCCACCTCGCCAGAGCAGCAGCGTTTTTAAATTTTGTCATTCTTGATTCGAACCACAACAATTAGAACCTGGAAACGGGTCGTATGTTGCTCTTACAATTCACAACTCTACATTTTGTTTTCAAAACAGAATACCGAAACGGGCCGTTTTGGAGTGTATTCTGATTTTAAATTTAACAAGTATAAAACAGAATCCTGAATGGCCGAAAAGTACACGGACCCCTTTACTATGCTTCAGTGTTATAGTACTGAATATACTGTATGTCCATTGGGGCAACATTTTGTGAGGACAGAACAATAGTTAAGGTGGCAAATAGATGTATATTGTGACTCTTATTAATGTTGATCAATATGTTGATTTTCCCCGCATTTTTTCCCCACAAATCACAAATTACTTTGCTTTTATTATACTAGACGAAAGCAAACAATATGAACCATGAACAGTAAAATCTCACAGTTGATACATAAACATACAAATACATATTGTGTGTTTTATATATCATTTTAAGCGTTGATCATTGTCACCTGTAACACAATTTACAGACCACCACTGGTGGTCCCCAGACCACTGGTTGAAAACCCCTGCTATAGATATAGATCAGGGGACCATCATGTCTCTCACCATTAGACCTGTACTCTGTGATGGTATCTATAGATCTGTGATGATATCTATAGATCTGTGATGATATCTATAGATCTGTGATGGTATCTATAGATCTGTGATGGTATCTATAGATCTGTGATGATATCTATAGATCTGTGATGATATCTATAGATCTGTGATGGTATCTATAGATCTGTGATGGTATCTATAGATCTGTGATGGTATCTATAGATCTGTGATGATATCTATAGATCTGTGATGGTATCTATAGATCTGTGATGGTATCTATAGATCTGTGATGATATCTATAGATCTGTGATGGTATCTATAGATCTGTGATGGTATCTATAGATCTGTGATGATATCTATAGATCAGGGGGTCATCATGTCTCTCACCATTAGACCTGTACTCTGAGATGATATCTATAGATCAGGGGGTCATGTCTCTCACCATTAGCCATGTACTCTGTGATGATGTAGATGGGCTCCGTCTTGGTGACCACGGCGTAGAGGCGGACCAGCCTCTCGTGCTGCAGGGTCTTCATCAGGTTGGCCTCCTCCAGGAAGGCTTCGGCCGACATGGTGCCCACCTTCAGGGTCTTCACTGCCACCTTGGTGGTGTTGTTGTAGTAGGCTGGGGGAGAGATGGCATTGTTGTGGTAGACTGACTGGCACAGAGAGTCAATGGTGCATAGTGCCTTTGTGCATCACGTTCAGACACATTGATACACTGATGCAGGGGTGGATTGGCACATATTTTCCCACCGGGACAATTTTGCCTTTGCCAGGCCACCTGGGGGGGGGCAGCTGGTTAACCAGATGTAACTCTTTGAGAGCGTAAAAATGAAACCAAATGGACCCTTGCGGGTCCATTTGGTTTCATTTTTACACCCTCAAGAGTTAAAATATTCATCATGTGAATTAGCCCAACTTAGTCTACACAACTAGAGAATGTAGAAGATCAATGGTCATTTTGATCTGTATGTTCCATGCGAGCATCTAGCGCATTTTAGTGCATTTTGGAAGTGCCACTAGTGCATTTTGGATCTTGTCCAGTCCACCGGGAAAACTCCCTGTACTCCAGATGGCCAATCCGCCCCTGCACTGATGGCACCGGAAACCATGCAAGGCCTAACCAGCATATTAGGCGGCCAGTGTCTTGCTCAGGGACATTTCGACAGTAACTTCGACAGGAAAACCTGCGGCTTCGAACCGGCGTAACGTTGCAGTTACCATCAGGTGACTCTACCCCTGAGCCACCGCCACCCCTAGTCCAGTAATAATGTAATTTGACCTTAAACTACAAGCGCAAAATAACCAAACACAGCTGCTTTTGTATCTTCAATATATTCTGAATGACAAAATAAAGGTTTGAAAATGGCCTTTACATTATATCCACCGTTGACGTTCTATGTTAGGCAAATATTTTCTACATTTCATTGTGCTTTAAAGGGATTTACTATGTCATTAATATACCTTAGAGATGTTGTGTCAAGTACACCTCATGCTACAGAAACAGGATTCCTGACATATACCATCTACTGTAAACTCTCTAAACAACTACTGTATACTCACTCAATTCAAGGCAATTAAAATAAAGGTGTTTTAGAAGTAAAAGTAAGAAGCACTAAACCACACTGCGTCAGAAAGGTGGCGACTTCTCTGTACACTTTACCAGAGAGATGGCAGCTGTCTCTTGCATTTCTTGAACATGAGCGCCAGACACTGTCACTGTGTGCTTTTACTGTAAGTGGATCGTGCGGGTGCTAAAAACTCTTACACAGTCATTGTGGAAAAAGGAGCAGTTTATTGAGGTTATCTTTCATAGCATAAGTAATTAAAGGTCCCTATAGGTTCCTCTATCCTCACTGAGCAAACCTAAGAGAGGAAGTGAGAGGTGCAGCTGGGAGTGACATGTTTTACAGGTCTAAAAACAAGTATGAGGAACAAAGACCGGCTCTCGCTTTAGTTGTTGTTGTTGTTCAAGCACGAGCGAGCCCCGAACAAACACCAACTGTCTTCTGATCTCTGGGGAACAGAACAGTGCAACAGGGCCTGAAAAGACAGCTGCCTCTGCCCTGTCGATTCAGAATGAACAAGCACACAGTATAGTCCAAAACACTGGTGCATTCTGTGTACCTGTGTATGTGTGTGAAGGGGAAGCCAAGGGTTCCCATGTGCACCAGTGGACTGTCAGCAGACTTAGTGTATGTGCGGCAATAAATGCCCAGCCTGCCCCATCAAACACAATGGCATGCAAAACAACCCAAGATATTTCAAGTGCCTATATTTAAAATGATTTGAAACACTACTACTGCTACTAACTACAGCTGTGTCACCACTAAACCAATAGCATTTCATCATTGAAAACAGAAAACTCTCTGAGTCAGACCTTTAGCTTTATGCACACCGCATGTCTGTTGCAACTTCAACAACAACTGATGTTATTGATGCTTTACTTACTAATAAAACTAATACACGTCCTGTAACTGAAAATGGTATGGACGTGACTTCATGCGATGAAGCCGCCCCCATACCACCCCCCCACCCAATTGGGAAATGTTACATCCGCCCATGATGTGCATTCACAGTGCAGACACAGGGCTGAAGATACATCCTACCCTTCATTTCCAATGGAAGCAGGGTGATGTCAGTGTGAAGCTACTACGGAGGAGCAAATCCAACCTCCCTAGTTGCTGCCAAAGATACAAAGCTATACGAAAAAGATTGAACCGGATTCAACTAAAACTTCAAGGGCACAAATTTGCTGTGTTCTGTGTCTTTGCATCTGCCCTTGTGGATGGCGATTTTCACCTTTCATAGTAACATAGGACAAAGACCAGAGAGACCAGAGAGCCTCCAGAAAGAGCCTGAGACGTCTAGACTAACTATAGTTATATGGATGATTTTCAGGCACTAATCACCCATTATAATGCAAATGATGCTTTTCATTCACCCTTTGTAAGCCTGCCAGATCATTATCATTTTGCAGGTATATCTGTGAAAACAATAGTGATTGTTTCTGTTGGGGGACTTCCACAAGGATTTTCCAAACAGCTGTGAAAAGTTACCTCTGGTCTGTTCTCGTGAAAGGAAATCTGACATGATTTCTTTTCATCTGTCAGGATCTGTCAGCAGACTGAATGTCCGCCATGGACCAACTGAATCTCTCCCCCATGGACCTACTGAATGGTCCCCCCCTTGGATCATGGACCACATTTTCCACCCCACAACTCCGGCAGCCAGAGTTAAGAGCATATATTATTAGACTTCCTGTGGGTGTAGAAAATTAATGAACATGAAACCAGGAACAACCCAGTTTTCCTGCTGAGTCAGTCACCACAGTAAGAGAGAGGGTATGGGTGGTCAGCTACTGGCTGGCTGGCTAGAGCTCTGTTGTGCCGTTTGGATATTTGCAAAGCTGATTGAAGCCTCCTGATATCAGGCTCTAGGGAAAGCACCGGCTGGCTGCACTCACTGAGCCAATGACACAAGCGGTGTTATAGTATCTCTGCCTCCGAACACTTGTGTTGTGGAGCACTAAAAAATGACAGTTTTAGTGCTCATTCACAGAGTTTAGTAATTCCGAGCAGTAATTGCATTTTCTCACACGCATCTATACAAGTAAAAACAGAGACAAGAGTCCTGACAGTATAATGTTGCCTGGAATTGTCTGAGGAGAAAGGTTTGAAATGGCCTTTACAGGAGTCCTCTGAAGTGAGTGCGGAGCTATAGCAGTCCCTTGGTGTGAAGTGTGAAGACAGACTATGCACCCACTGCACACAAAAGCGAAGTGGAAACCGAGCTACACTTCCTAACCATCTGTCCTTTGTACCAAGACATCAGAGACACATAGTTCCCACGAATTACAACCATCCACAGAGACTTCGAGAACATGACAAACAGCGAAAAACTTCCATATCTGCTGGGCAAAGTACAACAATGCGCAAACACAGCAGCAAGATTTGTGATATAAAAGAAGGATATCAAATGGAACACAACCACCCTGAAGAATAAACATTGTATTGTGCCCTTACATCGTTTGATTTAGGCATATAGAAATTTGACTTATTGAACACTACGACCTCCAGATGTTCATAACCTTTGTATTGATGCATTGTTTACTGTTGTACTGCGCTTCCTTGTTTCTGTTGTGTTTTCTTGTTACATTGAGTTTCTTGTTGTTCTCTTCCTGCTTTGGCAATGTAAACATGTTTTCTCATGCCAATAAAGCCATTTGAATTGCCATTTGTGGAACTATAGCGGTCCTCTGGAGTCAGTGTGGAACTATGGCGGTCCTCTGCAGTGAGTGTGGGGTCCATTAGCTCAATAGATGGTGTCTTGTGCTTTGTCACTGTTTGTCCTCGTCAGGTTACTAAAATGTGATGAGTCTAAATGTTCCATGTATCATATCCAGATGATTGCATGATAAAAACAAAGAGAGAGAGAGAGAGAGCAGTGCATGTACTGTGCTCTGAACTTGTCCTCGTATCAATAGTTCATATTAATGTTAACACATTAAGTGCCAGACATTAACCAGATCAGCACTCGGTAGAGTGCAAACTTGACACATTGAACACAAGTAGGCCATGGCAAACTTGTACATGAGCGAAGCGGGCTAATACTCATGACATTAGTTATAAAGGCCTCTTACTCACATCATCATCATTAACCCTAGAAGGCCCAGTGTCGCTTTTTAGCACCATTAACCCTTTAATTATTGAAATGTTATTAAAATGCTATCGTTATTTTTTCACATAAATATCATGGTTGAGGTTGATTGTTTAGAATTTCATTAAAATTGGTCATGATATTTGCATAACAATACCCCCACAGAGGCTGCAATTAGCCTCTTCAATGAATCTCTGGACTTGCAATTTTTGATGATTTTTAACCTTTGACCTTTAGCCTTTAACCCTAATAAAAGTATGTAAAATGACTGCAATAAATATATTTTTGTGATTACTAGAATGTCTCAAACATGTACATTCATTATATTAAAAGATAAAGATAAAGATTAAATATTATAATTAATTAATTAATTAGCATAAATAAAATATATATATTTTTTAAAAATGCTTTTTTTAATAGATCATGGTAGTACAACCTAGTAGTAAGGTTGAAATTTTGGAGGTTTAAGTCATCACCTACACTGGCCAATCAGAGTAGCCCGAGAGACAGACCGCCGCCAAAAAACACTGACCACTGCGCACCGATCGCCTTACTTGCACCCGCTCAGCTCACGCAACTAATGAATTAATTCTTTTTCCAGTGAAAATCCTTATTGTGGAGCTTGCCCAGCAAGCTAGAACCATTTATAAATGCATAACGTGGGCGAAGAGCGTGGTCTATCGTAAACCACCCAAAAGACCACACCACGGACATCTCTGCGATCTCAACCACAGTCCCACCGTCTCCTTGTTAACCTGCCAGATTAGCAGGAAGAGCTCAGTTTTGCAAATATACAAATGTGAGCTTGGAATCGTAGCCTACAGTATGTCTGTACCACGTCTATTCCCGCTTCTCTCTTTCTGTCTGAGTGACCCAATGTGTGTGTCTTTGTGGACGTGTGCGTTTGCACGCTGTTGCCAACGACACCCCGGCAGCAACAATGCAAATCTCCTGTCCTGTTTCCTCCTTAGATGCATATCTGGTACCAATAAGAGACACATACAGTAAGTCAAGCGTGAGCAGGTGTCAGTGAACAACAAACCACCATGCAGTTTCTTCATGAAATTAACAACGTGCGGTAACATGCAGATATCCGCCAATACCATATTTACACTACACAATAGTAGCCTACATTATCATCAAAAACACCGGCGATAATCTAGTATAATAACCTGAAATGGATGGATATAATTGCGACCAAAGTTTCCGGATAGCGATGAAACCGTACCGGCCATATGAGTTTTCACTGGAACTATAGTGAAAACTTCTCATAAGGCCCGACAAACATTAAAAGGTTAGGCCCCTATCTGGGTCCTCATCAAACCCTATGCACTCAAGACACTTCCCCTGCTACCCTGAGATCATATGGAAATCCACACCATATATGGCGAAAAAAGACATCAGGGCATCAAATCTAACCAAAACAAATCCAATCTCTCCTCTGGAAATAACTCAAACTAATGAAACTAATGAAAGTGCATAGTATAAGTTGGCAGTAATACTCCTGCTACATACTATTTTTAACTGGCTGGTATTTAAACAAGCATTCATAGTTGGCCCTGCTTCCCCTCTGCTCGGCGACGCCGACAGTTTATAATGAGAAGAAATGTTCCAAACAGAATGGATCCTTTTCGCTACACAAAACCAACTCGGCACTCACCCATCCAGACCTCTCCAAACTGCCCCGCTCCCACTCACCCATCCAGACCTCTCCAAACTGCCCCGCTCCCACTCACCCATCCAGACCTCTCCAAACTGCCCTGCTCCCACTCACCCATCCAGACCTCTCCAAACTGCCCCGCTCCCACTCACCCATCCAGACCTCTCCAAACTGCCCCACTGCCACTCACCCATCCAGGCCTCTCCAAACTGCCCCACTGCCACTCACCCATCCAGGCCTCTCCAAACTGCCCTGCTCCCACTCACCCATCCAGACCTCTCCAAACTGCCCCGCTCCCACTCACCCATCCAGACCTCTCCAAACTGCCCCGCTCCCAGCTTCTTCACCATCTTGATGGACTCTTTAGAGATCTCCCAGGCGTCCTTATCCCATGGCTTCTGGGCCTTGGGCTTCTCACAGGGCCGCTCCAGCTTGCGACACAGGCCATCTGGTTGTTCTGCATTAGACACACACAGGGGAGTTTTTGCCATTAGGCACCGGGGTGACTGTGCCTGTGTGACCCCCCCCCCCCCCCCCCCCCCCCCCACCAAATAGACCCGTAATGGACCCGTAAGGGTCCACTTTGGAAAATCGTGCCTGGGGCTCCAAATTGCCGCTGGGCACGCACACACACACGCGCGCACACACATACACACACACACACACACACACACACACACACACACACACACACACACACACACACACACACACACACACACACACACACACACACACACATACACACACACACACTGGGGGACTTAAACCTTTTGAAAAACGTTTTCCTCCAAACATGGAGCCATAAAGTGAAGGTGAACTCACTGCGGTAGTGTTTGATCATAGAGTGAAGGTGAACACTCTGTGGTAGTGTTTGATCATAGAGTGAAGGTGAACACTCTGTGGTAGTGTTTGATCATAGAGTGAAGGTGAACTCACTGTGGTAGTGTTTGATCATGCTGGAGATGTCGTTGAAGGTGATCTTGGGTGAGATGTAGTATCCGCCGTTGTCCAGGGTCCTGATCTTGTAGTGTTTGACCACTCCGTCGGCCGTGCCCTGGGGGTCCACGTCACGCAGGGACAGCGAGTAGCTGCCTGAGGGATGATGTCACATTCAGAAAAAATAAAAAATCAGGATTTCATGCAGATATATCAAAAATAGTCTGATCTACAAGCCCATGTTGTGCTTGTACATCAACTAATTTGATCTGAAGTGCGTCAGTATGTAGCGCGTGGCCCCTCTGGAGTGAGTGTGGAAATACTTCTCATGTTATTTTAACAGACTAAAAACATCTATTAGCAGTTAAAAGAGACAACCGAAAGCCACCTATTAGGGCATTTAAACAGTGATGCCTCTCAGTCACAATTGGGACAGACAGACAGACAGACAGACAGGGTCTCAATTTGTGGGACACCTGAAAAGTCTTGGAAATGAGGGACTGTCCACACGCACAGGGACATCTGGTCACCCTAGTGCTTGGCCACTATTCGAGCTTGTTCTATGACACCTGATCAAGTAGGAGTAGGATGTACGAAAAAAAAAGATGCATAAATAAAAAAATTTAAACCTTTTGATGTCTCACTCTCCCGTATGAGATACGCTCCAGGTTTATTGGCCGGCGCGAGCAGTTGTCTCTCTGCGTCTTTCCTTGTGATGTCCTTGTAAAACCACCTACAAAAAGACATTTGATTGTTATTATTATATAAGATTCCATAACAATGTTAGGTTTGCAAGCGTGCATAACAATAACACACAATAAAACATTCCTGTGAGAGGGAGAGATAAACAGTAGGGGTGGGATGATTCAGTTACCTCACGATACAATATCGATATTTAGGGTTCGGATTGATTTATATCGCGATTCTTAATTATGCTGTGGTTATATTCGATATATCAGGTTTTTTGCCGTGCTTTTGTTATACTAGAACATTTTTTCAGAGAGCGTACAAATGGAACCAAATTGACCCTAATGGGTCCATTTGCTTCCATTTGTACACCCTCAGAAAAAAAGGTCCTAAAAGAAAAGTCATTAACAAACTCAACACAAACACAACTTGAGGATGTCATCAAGTCGTGACCTCCATTTTCGGAAAGACAGAAGCTGGGAATTGTTTACAGAGACATCAAACGGGAAAACATCCTGCTAGACAGCGAAGGACATGTGATATCGACTGATTTCGGGGCTCAGCAAAGAATTTCTGGAAGAGGAGAAGGGAAGAACAAGAACCTATTCTTTACTGTTGTGTGAACTTTATCATGTTCACACAACAGTAAAATGTTGAAAATGGGTGGAATTCCCCTTTTTAAACAATAACAAAAAGTGCAATCATACACATCAATGCAGCCTGATAACATCAGTCAGTCTTTCTGACTTGAACAAATTAATGAATAGGCCCTACATAAATATATTAAAAAATCCATTTTGAACCTGGCGATTCGATATTGATATAATGGCATTAAGAATTGCGATATATTGGCATATCAATTTATTTTTGCCCACCCCTAATCAACAGTGTGCGTACTCACTCCTCTGTCTCCATGGTGTCTGCCTGAACCACATAGTTGGAGGGGATGAAGCCTTCCTTCCTGGTGGACAGTGACCTGGCCTTCCACCACTCACCATGTCTGGACCAGGCAACAAGAACAGACAAGGGTGTTACCACATATCCTTCCAAGGTATAATGTACACCTTCTTAAACTAATGGCCTCTAAGGAACTTTGGGGTTAGAAGGTTGACACAGACCAAAAATACCGTATGGGTGTAACCAAAACAGTAATGTAGACCCACTGCATCCAAATTGCAATTAGATCAGGGTCCCATTTCCAGACCTGGCTCTGCATTCCAGGATGCATGCGTGCATGCGAGAAAAAAAAAAAAAAGGAAACCACAGCCATGATCATTTTGCATGGTTGCATATCCAACCTCATTTTACGTTATAAAAAGTCATCATTGAACCTGCAAAGCAGCTAAACGCAAAGTTATTTTCTTTTTACTGCATGTGTAAAAGCAAATGGTTCATCCAGAGCATACCTGGGCATTATGCGGCCCTTTGGCTGCCTCTGACCGGCCTGTGAAAGGGTACCATGGTTTTCAACCAGTGGTCCTTGAGAGAGTTCCAGTTAAATATGAAAGATGCAAATGGACCCTTGCGGGTCCATTTGGTTTCATGTTTACACTCTCAAGAGTTAAAATATTCATCATCTGAATTAGCCCAAGTCTACACAACTAGAGCATGTAAAATAATGGTCACTTTTGATTTATGTTTGCCTGTTTTGTTTGTGAAATCCAGCCTGAAATTGTGGACAAAAGCAAAGGAAATCTTTGTCATCAAATGGTGGTCCTCGATCTGTGGTTAAAATACTGAATAGAGGGCCCTGGCATCAAAATGTTCGGTCTTACTCTTAGTTTTATTTTAAAATTAAATTAATATTATGCAGACTTTAGTTCACCCTTTAGTCTTGGTCCTCCACAATATTTTATGTATCCCCTTGGGAAAAATAATTGCCCACCCCTGATCCAGAGGGTATTGCATGGGAGGTAAACGATGCACACAGCATAACGGTGTCCCATGCAACCATATTTACACCATCAGAGGAATAATGGACATAGAATATCCTGACTGACTTACTCCTCTAGGATTTTCAGTTTGTCTCCTTTCTTGAAGCCGAGGTCATCCGGGTGTTGGGCCTGGTACGGATAGAGCGCCACCATGATCTTCTCGCCACTTTCATTTTGCTCTGCGGATCCACGCAAGCAAGAGTCATAGTTCAATGATTACGCTAGAAATATACTGTAGTGGTCCCTGAGAGGATTCCAGTTTTCCACAGGCTAAATGATGGAAAGTTGGTTAGCCAGATCTAACTCTTTGAAAGCGTAAAAATTCAACCAAATGGACCCTTGCAGGTCCATTTGGTTTCATGTTTACACTCGCAAGAGTTAAAATATTCATCATCTGATTTATCTAGAGAATGATTAATGATCATGTTGATCTGTACTGTATGTTTGGCTGTTTTGTTTCCCCCGAAACCCCCGAAATCCAGCCTGGAATTGTGTACAAAAGCAAAAGAAATCTTTAGTTTTGGGGTCTGTTGGGCTAAACTGTCATCAAATGGTGGTCTGTAAATCAACTTCTGAATAAATAGTGGTATGAAAAGGGTTGAAAACCCCGGCTGTAGTTACATAGTTGATTAGGGATGAGTGTGTGAGAGATGGACTGAAATCCTGTTGTACCTTCCAACTTCATGAACACCTGACCGGGTAGCAGTCCTGAGTCCGGTCCTGAGCTGTTCTGTACGGGCACACGCACGCACACACACGCACACGCACGCACGCACACACACACACACACACACACACACACACACACACACACACCCCTGTTTGTAAACGTGTTTTGTGGGTACCAACAGCAGGGCCATCACATATGGGGACACCACTTTCCAGTGGTCGTAGAGGCATGAAAAAAATCAGGCAAGCTTAAAAAAAAATCCTTAACATGAATATCACCTCAGATTCTGGATTGGATGAAGTGATGTCCTGGACATGAATTGTGGGGACCGATATGTATCCATGGTTCATGGGGACTTCATTTGCATACACACATATCTGTGCATGAAGTCATGGTTCATGGGGACCTCGATTAACATATAATTTAAATAACACACACACCATAATGGGGACTCAATATCCTGTGTACATTTTTCACACCATAATGGGGACTCAATGTCCTGTGGACATTTAATCAGTTTCACACAGAATTTTATGCAGGAAGCTTGGCCTACAGAAACAGACTTGTCCAGAAAGCAAGTCAGGATTCATAGTGGGTTCTGTAATCCCAAGTCTCAACCTGTCTGACAGGAAAAGCTAGAGAAGACAGCAGGGAACGCACAAGGAAACTGGATGCTTTAAGGAAAGAGCATATAATGTTCACTATACTTTAGCCCGATTTAGCCCCGATTTTGGACTCACGACAAAATTCCTCTGTCATCTCCCGACAATTTGATGGCCGTCTTTTCGTCTTGTAGTGTGACATCTCACAAAGAGAAAAAATCGGCCCGAATCTGCCGTCGAGACCCCCCTGACAAAACATCGGCAATATTAAACAATTTAGATTTTTCCAGCATTTTATCGTCGAGTGTGATATAGATTCTGACAACCCCACAACGTTTGCACTGTGCTGGCAAATGTAAAACTTGCACTGAAATGCCAGCCGGCTGGGCAGCCACTGTCTCCTGCATGGACGCACCACTCCATAGGCTATTAAAATAATTCTGATAGATCCAAAGCATTATAGCGCAGCAAACATATAAGCGCATCAAACATAGTGTAATTTGACCATCTCTCTCTCTCTCTCTCTCTCTCTCTCTCTCTCTCTTTCTCTCGCGTAAAAGTTGGTCTCACCAGCAGACTTTGACTTGTACCTTTTGTCAGGGACAACATTCTGCAACATGTGTCGAATGATTTATGCATTGTCTATATTTTGTAGCCTACTCGCTGTAGCCTACAGATCATGCAGGCAAACTAACTTGGGTATGTGTTGCGCAATTGAGTGAAAGTGGACGATGGGAAGGGAACAATGCCAGCGGTCATTGATTGATTGAATGATACAGCCTTTGAACCCACGTCCATAAAATAAAATAAAAAACATACTACAAGGTGGCTGCTTCTCCTATAACGGGTTTTTTCAACAGATGGTCCGGGCAATTCCCAATCATTGCTGCTCATATTAAGGAATACTTGACTTTGTTTCCCTAATGACTTTGTTCCCCTCACAGAACTCAGAGACTAACTCAGAGTCCATGGAATAGGACTGTGGTACCATTAAAAAACCATTCATACGAGTCATATGATTCCACCACCACGGATTACCTCCTGAACATTCACTATATCATACTGTTTGTTTGTCCCATTCATTCATACAACCATTCATCCGTGACTTATCTGCCATGAAAATATTACATCCACAGTACAATAAATGTTGAAATTGCAGATTGTAAAAGATCTAAGCTAGGAACATGTGCATGCTTACATCCATGCATTCCTAAGAAGACTCTGCAAACATCACAGTAGACTATCAGAATTGCTTTTCACTGGCTTAACCCATGAATCAACTAATTCATGAATAAATAGCCTACTATTTCGTGCACAGCAGTGCCCAACCAATAAAGCCACATAGGCTGCCCAAACATGAAATACTAAGCATGTCAACACACCTGACTACACTATTTTAGAAAACAAGCCCAAACTATCACCTGAAGGGGGATAGTCCTCATAATGTAACTGCAGGTAACACACACACACATATGACATGAAAACGTGCATTGTGGGACTAGCTAACTAGCTCAGGAACCTCTCCCCTGCCTCCTGAGCGATTTCCGTTATGGGGACTAGTGTGTATGTCCCCATACTGTCCGAGGTCCCCTGGACAAGGGTGTGTATGGCAATACAGCACTACAAACGCACGCACACACACACAGTCCACACAAAAACGTGAACTATAACGTTTATAAAGCATGACGGCACAACTGAAGTCTTATATTTATGGGATATTGCCGATGTACAAACTCACAACACGCCAGCTAATGTTTCAATAATGATTATGATGATTGCAACACTTTCAAAACATCAAGTGCCGTTGTCAAGTTTCACTGTAATTCACACTCGGCAGAGAACAATTCATATTCCAATGGCCAATCACACTCATTATGCAAATGCACCAGGTCGTTACATTTGCCAAAAGAACTCTACTCAGAACAACAGCTGGAGATGATGATTTTAACGTGAAACTTATTACAATGAATTGAACACTTACCTAATAAATTGCCACAGAGCCGAGGATCTACCATGTAATCCCAATCGCATAGTGTGACAGGGCACATCGTGCACAACGTTGTGAAATTCCCAAAAAAGCGCACAGTGTGTACTAGCCTTTACTCCCCATAAGTATATCGTGGCTCTGCTCCTAGCACACACAGTCCAACGTCCCCTGGAGCATCTGTGCTTGCACATGCTTAGTATATCTTCTATACTTATGGAGAACGCGACGCGTTTTGAGCTTGTAGAACACTATTTTTGATACGGCTCCACTGGAGATAAAAACTAAGATTTTAGCGCACATTTGACAGATAAAACCCAAGATTCTAGATAAAAACCACATAAGAAGTATATGTGGTTGACATTGTTTATTCAATTAAATGGTGAACACTGACAAAGCTCTTTCCTGAACAAGATTTCTATTCCTATTTCAATACTTGTATTATTTCCCTTGACATACACCATATGGAATGGTTTGCCATTCAGAATCAAATATAGGACTATGGTGATAGTACCTATAATAGAACTACTATTAAATGAACCATTTACTGGACGATACTAGCAGTACCTACAAACAATACACCTGGCAATATAACTGGACACTGTACAGTTATATTTGAGCCCTCTGATTTGATTGTGAGGGCAAGAATAACAACCAATAAAAATTGTTACTTATCAATGTATTTTCCTCCAAACAAAGCCAACTACTGCAGTTTTTAAAATATACAGGCACTATAGGTACAATAATCAATGGATACAATAAATGAATCCAGAAATATTGTTTCTCAGTGTCACTGAGAAACTAGCAAACATCACAGTAGACTATCAGAATTGCTTTTCACTGGCTTCACCCATGAATCAACTAATTCATGAATAAATAGCCTACTATTTCGTGCACAGCAGTGCCCAACCAATAAAGCCACATAGGCTGCCCAAACATGAAATACTAAGCATGTCAACACACCTGACTACACTATGTTAGAAAACAAGCCCAAACTATCGCCTGAAGGGGGATAGTCCTCATAATGTAATTGCAGGTAACACACACACATATGACATGAAAACGTGCATTGTGGGACTAGCTAACTAGCTCAGGAACCTCTCCCCTGCCTCCTGAGCGATTTCCGTTATGGGGACTGGTGTGTATGTCCCCATACTGTCCGAGGTCCCCTGGACAAGGGTGTGTATGGCAATACAGCACTACAAACGCACGCACACACACACAGTCCACACAACAACGTGAAGTATAACGTTTATAAAGCATGACGGCACAACTGAAGTCTTATATTTATGGGATATTGCCGATGTACAAACTCACAACACGCCAGCTAATGTTTCAATAATGATTATGATGATTGCAACACTTTCAAAACATCAAGTGCCGTTGTCAAGTTTCACTGTAATTCACACTCGGCAGAGAACAATTCATATTCCAATGGCCAATCACACTCATTATGCAAATGCACCAGGTCGTTACATTTGCCAAAAGAACTCTACTCAGAACAACAGCTGGAGATGAGGATTTTAACGTGAAACTTATTACAATGAATTGAACACTTACCTAATAAATTGCCACAGAGCTGAGGATCTACCATGTAATCCCAATCGCATAGTGTGACAGGGCACATCGTGCACAACGTTGTGAAATTCCCAAAAAAGCGCACAGTGTGTACTAGCCTTTACTCCCCATAAGTATATCGTGGCTCTACTCCTAGCACACACAGTCCAACGTCCCCTGGAGCATCTGTGCTTGCACATGCTTAGTATATCTTCTATACTTATGGAGAACGCGACGCGTTTTGAGCTTGTAGATCACTATTTTTGATACGGCTCCACTGGAGATAAAAACTAAGATTTTAGCGCACATTTGACAGATAAAACCCAAGATTCTAGATAAAAACCACATAAGAAGTATATGTGGTTGACATTGTTTATTCAATTAAATGGTGAACACTGACAAAGCTCTTTCCTGAACAAGATTTCTATTCCTATTTCAATACTTGTATTATTTCCCTTGACATACACCATATGGAATGGTTTGCCATTCAGAATCAAATATAGGACTATGGTGATAGTACCTATAATAGAACTACTATTAAATGAACCATTTACTGGACGATACTACCAGTACCTACAAACAATACACCTGGCAATATAACTGGACACTGTACAGTTATATTTGAGCCCTCTGATTTGATTGTGAGGGCAAGAATAACAACCAATAAAAATCGTTACTTATCAATGTATTTTCCTCCAAACAAAGCCAACTACTGCAGTTTTTAAAATATACAGGCACTATAGGTACAATAATCAATGGATACAATAAATGAATCCAGAAATATTGTTTCTCAGTGTCACTGAGAAACTAGCAAACATCACAGTAGACTATCAGAATCGCTTTTCACTGGCTTCACCCTTTAATCAACTAATTCATGAATAAATAGCATACTATTTCGTGCACAGCAGTGCCCAACCAATAAAGCCACATAGGCTACCCAAACATGAAATACTAAGCATGTCAACACACCTGACTACACTATTTTAGAAAACAAGCCCAAACTATCGCCTGAAGGGGGATAGTCTAACTAGCTAGCTAGCTAGCTAACTAGCTAACTAGCTCAGGAACCTCTCTCCTGCCTCCTGGGCGATTTCATTTATGGGGACTAGTGTGTATGTCCCCATACTGTCCGAGGTCCCCTGGACGAGGGTGTGTATCAGTATGCTTAGTCCCCATATGTATAGCACTACAAACGTACACACACACACACACTGACTCTCACTCTCAGTCATTCACACAGACAGGCCTCAACACACCAATAGCATCATCACAGTCCTCAAAAAAACATGAACTATAACGGTTATAAAGCATGATGGCACAACTGAAGTCTTATATTTATGGGATATTGCCGATGTACAAACTCACAACACGCCAGCTAATGTTTCAACAATGATTATGATGATTGCAACACTTTCAAAACATCAAGTGCCACTGTAATTCACACTCAGCAGAGAACAATTCATATTCCAATGGCCAATTGCACTCATTATGCAAATGCACCAGGTTGTTACATTTACGTAAAGAACTCTACTCAGAACAACAGCTGGAGATGAGGATTTTAACACTATTTTAGAAAACAAGCCCAAACTATCGCCTGAAGGGGGATAGTCTAACTAGCTAGCTAGCTAGCTAACTAGCTAACTAGCTCAGGAACCTCTCTCCTGCCTCCTGGGCGATTTCATTTATGGGGACTAGTGTGTATGTCCCCATACTGTCCGAGGTCCCCTGGATGAGGGTGTGTATCAGTATGCTTAGTCCCCATATGTATAGCACTACAAACGTACACACACACACACTGACTCTCACTCTCAGTCATTCACACAGACAGGCCTCAACACACCAATAGCATCATCACAGTCCTAAAAAAAACATGAACTATAACGGTTATAAAGCATGATGGCACAACTGAAGTCTTATATTTATGGGATATTGCCGATGTACAAACTCACAACACGCCAGCTAATGTTTCAACAATGATTATGATGATTGCAACACTTTCAAAACATCAAGTGCCACTGTAATTCACACTCAGCAGAGAACAATTCATATTCCAATGGCCAATTGCACTCATTATGCAAATGCACCAGGTTGTTACATTTACGTAAAGAACTCTACTCAGAACAACAGCTGGAGATGAGGATTTTAACGTGAAACTTATTACAATGAATTGAACACTTACCTATTAAATTGCCACAGAGCCGAGGATCTACCATGTAATCCCAAAAGTGTGCACCCTACGTCGTTTACATATGTTTAATTTATCCCATTCAACTACTCTAAGGATTCACACATCAGCACGGAGCCTACTTTCAACTCACAGCTCACCAGGCTTTGGAAGAGATACAAGCAACCTTATACGAAAACAAGCCCAAAAGAAACCTGACTAGACTATTTTAGAAATCAAGCCCAAAGTCGCTTATAATCAGCGGACATGGCAACACAGCTAGTGGTTGTAAATCCAATGGTCTAATGGTAAAGTTGCTGTGGACACACACTTTCAGTTTTTTACCCACTTACAGGGGACCTCGCATGCAAATCTCTGGCCTGTGATTGGCTAGCAGTGTGTTAGCTCATTCTTACACACTCTCACACACACACTGCAGTTACCAACTAACGCCTGAAGGGGGATAGTCCCCATAATGTAATTGAAGGTAACACACACACATATGACATGAAAACGTGCATTATGGGACAATTTTTAAAAAATTCACCAGGCACCTCAGGAACCTCACCCCTGCCTCCTGAGTGATTTTGAGCGATTTGCATTATGGGGACTAGTGTGTAAGTCCCCATACTGTTCGAGGTCCCCTGGACGAGGTTGTGTATCAGTATGCTTAGTCCCCATATGTGACCACTACAAACGCACACACACACACACACACACACACACACACACACACACACACACACACAGAGAGACACACACATACGCTATAAAATTACAGCAGTATTGACATCAAAATATACTTAATGTAGCCTGTCCAAAAGTAAGGGGCGGATCTAGGCATGGGCATGGGGGGGCAATGCCCCCCTAAATGCACTGACTGCCCCAGGTGTCTGTTGCAACTTCAACAACTGATGTTGTTATTGATGTTTAACTTGCCTAACAAAAGTCCTGTAACCAAAAAAAAAAAACAATCCCCAGGATGTAGACAATGGCGGGACAATGGTATAGGTCCAATGGAATGGATGGCTCATAAAATTAGATTACGGATGGATCTGTTATCATAAAAGATTGGGAAAAGCTGTATATAAGATGTTGAAAATAGAGGTGTAATTGTTGTTTTTTTGTTGTTTTTGATTGTTAATGGTTGTAAGAATGTATGTGTCCTTTTTATTTCATTTTATTCCCCCCCCCCCCCCCCCCCCCCCCCCCCCCACCCCACCCCCCACCCCCAAAAAAAAGGATATAGGCACAAATGGGCACAATATATATATAAAGTCAGTATCGTAATCAAGTAAATCAATCATGATTGCCACCACTTTTTCAATTGCATATGAAGAAATGTCCAGAACTATCACTTTCACGTGCGGAATTACGGTGTATTTTCCAGTATTGCAATGCACTATTTCATTGCACAAGGTACTTGTCGTCAGCTAGGCTGATTATGAAATGTGCATGTTTCAGCCATCATGTGTTTCATCATGAAAAAAGGGGGGTAACTGGAAAACTCGGGCTGCCGCAAAGTTGGACCCTGAGTATAGACAGTTACACTGTCGCACTCGTAAACCCTGATCACTAAATGGGATCATTCCAATGGCAGCTCTCCTACATAGACTTCATTATCTTTATTTTAGATTGTTTTGTAATAATATAGTATATAGCAAAAACATCAGGCAACAGTCTGATGTTCATAAATCCCTTTATTTTACGTCATTTAGTACAGCATACACATTAACAACCTAGCTTTGATGATTATATGTACATCGTTTTATTTTAGAATGTTTCATACTACTACTAGACATTACAGAGAAAACAATGTATTTCAAACTCCAGTTTGTCCCTCTTTCAGGCTGAAACAGCCCTTCCGCACTCAGTTTTCTGACTCCTCAATGTTGCAACATTTCGGCTGGTCCGACTTTTATTTCCATTTCCAGTATTCGAACTGGGCTTGTTGTTTTTTTATACTAATTTCTTGGTTTGTTTCTGGTGAACAGGTGAAACATCATAGAATACTGTACCTTTCTATGGTACAGTATTCTGACAATTAACATTGTTTCAACTATTCCCACACAAATTAAATTATTCAAATCTCAAGCCTAAAACTATTTAAAAGTACCACTTTGAACCCTGCACTGTACTTCTTTCATTCGGGTCCCCAAGGTACAGTAAAGCAGTTTTCTGATTCAATGGGCCAACGGCCTGGAATTAACTCCCACAGCACACTAGAAAAACATACCTGAAAACCTACCTTTTTCAACCTTGACTTTCCCTTTCTTCTATGTTGCTATTCATGCAATCCTTGCTTTGTCTAATTTGCTGACTTTTCATATAGGCCTATAATGGCAGTTATCTTTCTGTCAATGTGGAACTCATATTTTAAATAGCCAAGTTTCTGACTGTAGGGGACATATTACATGAGCGCACAGGATGTGGTCTGTCCATTCTCTGTTTGAATGAGATAGCTGCAGCCTCAATAAAGTCACTTGTGACTGTCTGAGCTGTGGAATATAGGCCTGTGCTGTTTTAACCAAAAATGCCACCTGGATCAAGGATTAAGACACACATGCAAATGAAAGAAATGGGTCAAATGGAAACCTGTGCTAATGACAACAACAGCTAGCAAGACAAGGCTAGTGATGCTAGCGGTGAGTAGCATTATGACCCAATAAAACAATAGATCTACAGTATTAAGGTATGTTTGCCAATGATGGCGGGGGGGGGGGGGGGGGGGGGGGGGGGGGGGTTATTATTTTATCTCCATTAATTGATGAAGGTGAACTTTTGTTGATATTGTTTTACAACATTATTGATTTTGCTTGGACTTTGGACTCTCTTTGTTCTGTAAATCACTCAGAGCTGCATTTTTTATGTAACTCTGTCATGTTTATTATTGCCAGGCTAAAGCTCATGTTCTTCTTGTTAGCTCAAACTGTAACTTTCATTTGCAGTTTTCACTGCAAATAAAACAATGGATAAAAAGAAACAAGCTAGTCCATTTGCCAAAGGTGAACCTGTTGAGTATACTGAGGTTTTATGTATGGCAAAAAAATAAAAAAAAAAAAGGTCAAAATGTCATGATGCTTTATGTAGCATGTGATATGTCTAACTAGGGGGTTGTTATGATGCTGAATCCATAGCAAGTGGATTAGTTTTACTCAACAACCAATCGTTGGACTATGACAAAGCCAGTCATCAAAATTGTGCTATGGCAAGAGCTATGATTTTTGATTTTTTTTTTTTTTTTTTTTCAAAACTAATGCTTGGAACGTATCCAGTATCATGAAAACCCCCTAGTTAGACATACTGCATACGTTGTACGGCATGATGAAATTTTGACTCTTTCGCTGGTTGTTAATGGTATGGTGGCATATTATGAAAATTGCTCAGCATCCAGCAGTTTCTACATGCTGAGGACCCCTACTCAACATTTCTAACATCAGTTTCTACATGCTGAGGACCCCTACTCAACATTTCTAACATCAGTTTCTACATGCTGAGGACCCCTACTCAACATTTCTAACATCAGTTTCTACATGCTGAGGACCCCTACTCAACATTTCTAACATCAGTTTCTACATGCTGAGGACCCCTACTCATCATTTCTAACATCAGTTTCTACATGCTGTGGGCCTCTACTCAACATTTCTAACATAAAACCTTGCTGTTCTGTCTGTGTTCACAATGGGGTTCTATAATGGGC
Organism: Benthosema pterotum; assembly: GCA_039105355.1. Classification (NCBI taxonomy): domain Eukaryota; kingdom Metazoa; phylum Chordata; class Actinopteri; order Myctophiformes; family Myctophidae; genus Benthosema; species Benthosema pterotum. The sequence continues at coordinate 28,645,334 of CM076976.1, forward strand.
TGGCGCAGTTGAATGGCCACTGTATCTGTTTCTGCTGGGACGGGAGGGGAGGGGTCTGCCGGCTACTTACGGTGCCCCTTTTCCTATTGGAGGTGGGGTCCCTGACATAGTGGGTTTGGTCGGTACGTACAGGCTGCCGCTCGCTCTTCACATCCACACCGCCCAGACCCTCCTTCTTCAGCTTGGACTTCTTACAACCCATTCTGTGGAGAGGAGAGGAGAGGAGGCTGAATTTCATTCCATTTCATTGCTTTTTTACTTCAACATCCACTTTACCTAATGTCTGTATACACGTACCCAGGGGTGTTTTCGCCATTAGGCAGACTAGGTAGTTGCCTCGGGCACCAGGTGGGGGGGGGGGCGACCACCAGACATGCTTTAAAAGGATCCCAGGCTAATAATAAGCCTCTTAAGGATAATACATTATACTTGTCCACTATAACTGGAATTGAACATTTAAAACACAATATGTTCTTTAGTTTAAAAATAGTTCTCCCCCCCAAGGGTCCATTTGGTTTCATTTTTACACTCTCAAAGAGTAATATCTGGTTAACCAACGCTCCGTCATTTCTCCTGAGGACCACCTGGAACTCCCTCAAGGACCACTGGTGGTCCCCGGACCACTGTTTGAAAACCACTGCCGTAGACCAATAGAGGCTATGGCCTAGGTTTTCGTCACCGCTAAACCCCTTATCCCTTAACTAACTTCTTTGCCTTTTTTAAACTATTAAAAAAAAAAAACATTTTTCAATAGTTTAAAGGGCCAGTCTACAAGCTCACAGCGTGTCAATAGATTGGCATGTTGAATGATTCCAAAAGGTTTATCAAAATAGTAAAAGAGGGATAAGGGGTTTGGGATAAGGGTTTTAGCGTGTGACAAAAATGGAGCCCTGTGTGCCTGCCACAAAAATACACTTTTAGTGCATGGGAATACATACCCTCTATTACCGCGATCATGTGCTGGGATCTGGGTGGGTCCCACTGACCAGTGATCTACTATAGCTAGACGCAGTAAATCAGCGGCTCACAATTCTGTCTTTTTTTCTCCATACTTTTTCTTTTTAGTTTCGGCTCAATCTGAGCCCCCATGACTGACTGAACTGCCAGACTGTCCAATAAGTGTCATTTCAATCTCCAGTCAAGGGCGTACTGTATTGCATGGTGATAAAAACATTGCTTGCTACAGTGCATATTGTGTGTCGTGGTTTCAGATGTATAGGGAATCAAAACCCAGAGGATTACTCTCTCTCTCTCTCTCTCTCTCGACCACCCTTACGGAAAGCTGGTCAGGCGTGCGCGCAGCCGTGCACACACACACTTTCTGCTGTGGATGGTGCTAGGTTTAGATTATTAGAGATGTCGATCATAATTGGAGTACGGTCCCCCATATATTTTTCTTGATCGTGTGACTATACATATCTGTAGTGTAAACGGTGTTTCACAGATTTTTCGGAATACAAAAATAGTCGTATTTTTATAATAATCTTCCTGATTCCGGTATTTTCCGATAGTCATGTTTAAAGCCTAGCTTTATTGGCCAATAGTATCCCTATGGCCGTTATACTGTATCTGCCCAGTGCCTATCCCTAATAATCATTATTATTTGCTTATATTTTCTACTCATCGCAGTAGCCTTGCAAAGGGAACAAAAGGTTCCCAAGCCGTGATGATGTGGACATGTATGGCATTTCCTGTTTCTGCAGCGTCGGTGCGATGGACAAATGCATCCCCTGGACGTGACGCTATAGCATGTCACAGCATGAGGAAACGGCCCCAATACATCCCTTTGGACGTGACACTATAACATGTCACAGTCTGGGGAAACAGCCCCAATACATCCCTTTGGACGTGACACTATAATGTCACAGTCTGGGGAAACAGCCCCAATACATCCCTTGATTGCTGACTTGAGTGCCAAGTAAAACATTGAGCCATTGGATCCAGTGTTGCCAACTTGGTGCATTTGTTGCTATATTTAGCTTTTTAGCTTTTTATGGGCCGTGCGGTAGACCAGGGGCGGATCTAGGTATGGACATGAGGGGGCAAGCAATGCCCCCCTAAATGCCCAGACCGCCCCACCAAACATGATGGTATGCAAAACAACCCAAGATATGTCAAATTAAAGTGATTATATTTAAAATGAGTTGAACCACTACTAGTGCTACTAACTACAATTGTTCCACCACTAAACCAACAGTATTTCATCATTGAAAACAGAAAACTCTCTGAGTCAGACCTTTAGCTTTATGCATGCTGCGTGTCTGTTGCAACTTAAACAACAACTGGTGTTATTATTGATGCTTTACTTGCCTAATAAAAGTCCTGTAACCGAAAATGGTATGGGTGCGACTGGGGGGCGATGAAGCCGCACCCATACCAATTCCCCCCCCCCCCCCCCCCCCCCTTTATCAGCATTCAAATACTAATTCGGGGTCCTAACATGAATACTAACGAATTTGAATATGTGTATATCCGCCATTAAGACACTTTGAATGTGATTCATAATGAGCCAGAATCCCGACTAAGACTTCAACACAGCAAATCTAATCTGCACTTTGTCAAATAAATAAATAAATACATAAATTACGAATTGCTTAAAAGGATCGCAGTTTAGACCACAAACAGTATATATAGTAAATTAGTAATGGCTTTTACACTTTGGAATTCCACCCATTTTCACATTTGACTATGTGGAAATAAATAAAAGTCCCCTCAAAATGTTAAAAATGATGGGGGAACTTTTTATTGTTTCCACACAACATCTCTGAGGTTCAATTTTCTTCCCGATGCGCCGCATAGTGTCCGTACACAAGCATAGCAATTATGGCATAGGCCTGCGATATTCACCTCCATTTCAGCAGGATTTACAGCAAGGGATTGCTTAAAAATTATAAACAGCCAAAATAACTACGCTAAATAAACGCTAACTGTTTAAACCCTCGGAGTAACGTACTGTACTGTATCATGGGGGTTTAGGACTTTTGGGGGTTATTGTAGTTTATATCTACGTCATCATTATTTAAAATAAATGTTTTGTTTAAAACAGCGCTTTAAACAACCTAGCAGACTCAGCAGAGTAGTAGACACGGAAACAGAGCCTATAGGAGGAGTAACCACCAGTGTGTCGGTATAAAACTGGGGGTTACAAACCCAACCTAAGTACTGCAACAAGCGAGCAGATTTACAATATCGCGTTAAGCAGTAATACCGGTATATTGTCCAAGACTACCCCAGACAAATGGAATAGACTCCAGGACTCTCTGAAACTGGACAAACCGGTCTCTCTATAATCATTTAATTAAGGCGTTGTTTGATGTGTTTGTAAGTTGTGGTCATGATGTACTCAGAAAGTACAACCCATATTAACCCTCCATATTAAACAGAGAGAGCCGTAAGCTATGCGTGGGACACTGTGACAGTCTAGTAATTTGTTTTTTGTGTCATGGAAATAATGGCCAAAATAGATTTTTATCTGAGTTTTGGCCTCCCGGGAAATTCTATTGTTTCTGCCCCCCTTCTAGGAAGCTTGACACATTGACCGTTTCCTCAAACATCTGACCGAACAGAGACAAATCTGCTTCTTTTTTCCTCTTGAGCAACACTGCATTGTATTGGCCAATCCAACCCTTGACTTGACTAAATGCTTAATATTTATTTCCTCTTTGGCATGTAAATGATGCATCCTTCCTTGCCTTGTCCTCTATTATGGGTTCAATGTCACAATGTCGTACTTGATAACATAGGTTATTCTTCATCTGGGGGGGACTGTTTTTCCACACTTTTCTGGTACTGCTCCCAAACGACGCACTGACAAAATATGAAATATAATTATCTTAGTGGCATTTATATGATACATTTGATTTTAAAATCATGGTGAAGCCACTTTAACAACAGGTTAAACGAGAATTTACTTTTTTTCCACATGGCATATCAAACCACACATTACAAGATAATTGGGCCATTATAGGATTTTTAAAAACTCAGGTGGCACCCGTGGAGTTTCTACCGGAGTCATTGGAGAGGAGAGTGGCAAAAGGGAGGGGAGGAGAGGAGGAGGAGGAATAGATTACGTCTGGGATTACAAGTAAAGACTGCCCCATAGTGAAATAAAACTCAAGCATGTTCATCAGTATACTATTTTTAAAAAGTTTTGAAGAATAGAATAAAGACAACCTGTGGCCATGTTAACTGTTCCCAACGTCGTTGCTGGGACGGGGACCTCAAGGGTGAAATGTAGAAAATGGGACATCTGTGACACAAATCAAGGATATTATGTATCATGTCACAGGAATCAAGGTACATTGATGGCCAATGTGTTTTGGTGTGGAATTCTCCTTTAAGTGTTTTTTTCTGCAGGACGAAGCAAGCGTCTGTCTGCAGGGAAACAGCTGCAGCATTAAAGTAGAAGCAACATAGAGGGCACAAAAGAGGGGTCAAAAAATATAGCTCTATTTATCTATTTTGATTTTTAGCCAAAAAGTTGCCTCTATCACTTTTAACGTAAACATAAACATCTAATGCACTGTGATGAACTCTGTCTCTGACCATGATCAACCACAATAGAGGGGCAAGAGATCTGGACGACGCATAAACGTTTGGCCCACAAAAACCTTTCAAAGGAACCTCCTGTATGGCTGCCTGACTGGAAGGTAGGGCCAGGAATGTATTATTTGCTTTTTGAAAAGGAAAGCAAATAATACATTGTAGATATAGGGATTATGTTTGTTTTTTTCTTATACTTGACTCACCCGAGAAAGTGAAAGGAACTGTTGGGACCAGCAGAGGATGACATCTAATGCTGACATGATGTAAAATAAGTAAAATAACTCAATCTATGGATATTCCCTGTTATACACACAGGTGAGAAGTGAGGGGCGCTAACATCATTATACATCATCATTTGGCATCTCACAAACAAACTCAATTCATACCATCGGTTGGTGAAATTGACGTCATATTTGGTTTCAACCAAGTTATTATGACCCACTCTATTGAATATGCTTGATAACTCAATTCAGTGCAACTAAAATAAATGTTTAACGTGTTTCATAAGTTAAAAACAAGCTTGCACTACATCGTGGTGAGTTGGATTTACGGCGAGATGAACGTACACACACGTACACGTACAACAAGCTTCCCATGAAACTCCCCTGTTACGCCGAGCCAGAGGCACCTCAGGGTGTTCCATGGCTGCAAAACAACTGGCAACTACACTGCATTGTCACCCCACTTTGACCGTTATCATGCGATAATTCCCAGGATGCTGCTTATTAAGCAGAGTTCCTCGACAAGGCTTGTTGTCTGGGAGCCGACTGACACGGTTGCATTAATAGACGAAAACCCGGAAATCAGGGTGGCCGGTTGGCCGCCTTGTTTTAAGCCTTGTGTCAGTGTGGTGAGTCTGGTGACGTGTTGGAGGTTATGTTTAGGGTTAGGGTTAGAGGGGGTGAGTATATGGACCAAAACAGCCGCAATAAAGTGGCCAAATGTGCGTTAACATCTTTCTTCAAAATCACCTGCGCTGAATTTCTCACAGCAGAAAGTAGCTCATAACATAACAGCGGTGGATGATTATGAAACAAGCACTTTGCAAATCGAAAGAGGATCTAATTCAAGCTCTCAGGCTGCAATGTTAGAGGGTTAACATAGTTTAATACAAGCAGATCAGAATTTTCTGTTTGGATGAATGGGCAACGACAACGGCTGATGTTGCAACTCAATAAGCAACCCATTTGAAAAAATGCATTACACATTGTGCATGTGGTTGACAGATCTGACAACCCCTGAAGAAAAGAGAACTCCATTTCAGTGTTGCTTCCCCTCCCGCTCAGACCATCTTCACAAAAAATAAAAATAAAAAAAATAGCGGGCGACGTCAGCAATGTAACAGGCGCTTTTTTTTTTTTTTTCAAGGCAAATGTGGGACCGTCAGGAAAACCACTGACAGGGAGAAGAGAGGCTGTGGGGAGATTAGCAGTGGCTGGCCACTGTGACTGACACACACACACACGCACTGAGATCGCTTCTTGCCCTTACTGGCGCTACAGCAAGAGTGTACAAATAAACACTCACATTTACAGACATTCACCTCTTTGCAACGAGGACTTATTTTATTGATGGTTGTGAGACAAGAAACCATCCCTGTCTGTGACGTCACAGGCCAGCCGATTCTACGAATATCAAGCAATAATTCCCAGTATGTTGTACATGCTATGAGCCCACTCAGTTGATAAGTGCCCTCAGCCCCGCCCCTGACCCCGCCGTGAGCATGTCGCGATGCAATCCATTTTAACTCGCATTCGCCAACTTTAAATTGGTCGTTTTGCTTGATCTACTGTACGAGCCTCCTCTAACCCTTACCCACAATATAACTGTGAGCACGTCGCTGTGCTGACATTGACATATAAGGCTTAAAACAGGGGCGTCCAATCTACTTTCAAAATGTCAAGCTAAATGAGACCTACCCACCGAAAAATGGTGATCCCATTGATGAAAATTAGAATAGTGATGCTGATGTTACATAATATACTGTAATAGAAGGGTGAAAATGCAATAGTGACATTGGTGTTGTTGGATTATCACTTGGCTATCAAGCCTTTTTTTGTGCCAGGTTAGAATGGAAAAGGAATAGAGTTGCCGATGTTGCATAATGAAGGGTGTAAATTGATTTCTTGGGTTTGAGCTGACAGGCTTTTTTAATTCAGGTGATCTACCTGCACACTCTAAGTTAGGGGTTTTCAACCATTTTCATACCAGGGCCCACTATTTATTCAGCATTCGAGCCACACAGACCACCATTTGAGGACATTTTAGCTCCACGGACCCACGGATCTGACAGGATTTCGGAAACAAAACAGTCAAACATACAGTACAGATCAACATCGACATTCTTCTACATTCTCTAGTTGTTCTTTTTTTAACTCTGAGAGCGTAAACATGAAACCAAATGGATCCACAAGGGTCCATTTGGTTTCATTTTTACGCTCTCAGTTACATCTGGCAAACCAACTTCATTCAGCCTGCTCGGGACCGCCTGGACCACTGGTTGAAAACCCCTGGTATATGTGATCTGTTGGTTGATCACGATCTACCTTTTAGCCACCCATGGCTTAAAACAAGGCAGTCAATCGGCCGTGCCGATCGAGGATTTCCCGGGTTTTCGACTGGCTCGCAGCAAGTCGTCTTTATAAGCAACCTGCTAAAAATGATCAATTGATAACGTTCAAAGTGGATGCATGGATGGACGCTATAGTCTCACTGCTGGACTATAGTGACCATAATGCTTTGTTGCACTCACCCCACCTTGTGCAGAGGGGAGAGGGCTGTTTTAGCGAGACATAACATGTAGTCCAAGAAGGAAGTGAGACCAGCCCGTGTTTCTTTTTTCACTTTGCATGTCTGCGGCAAAAATGGAATTTTGACAAACCTGCTCACAAACCCCAACCACCCAGCACGATGGTGACCCTGATAATGCCAACAAAGTCCACTCTCACAACACCAGAGGGAGTCCAATAAACTTTGTGCAACCCAGATTCGGCTTAAACAAGGGATTCAAGTTATTTTGCTCCTATGCCAATAATACGTGAACCTACAGCCATTAAACCGTGCCAATCCCTTGACTCCTTCAAAGAACACCTGCGAATGGCTAAAATTCAAAACTGGCCTCCCTAATCAACACCACACCCCCCGTTTCCCCATAGCCTAGTGTACTTTAGTATTTCTTTTCTTTTACTTTACTGTTTTATATGATGATTTCCTGTTTCTATAGAAGTGTATAAACGTCTCTGACTGTTCTGATGACTTGAAAATGTTGTGTAATGCTTCATTATGGTGTCGTCCACAGTAACAGTTTTGATTTTGTATGAACTTTTTTGTTTACTTTTGCTTTTGTTTGAAACGTCCCCGTTTTGCATACTGTGAATAATTGTAGCGGTGTGAGACCAGATCTAAATTGTTCATTTGAGGGACAGAAGTATATTTTATGTGTGGGACAGGTGGGAAAACGCGTGGCCAATACAGATAGCAAATTATTAATATCATATGGCCTATTAAAAAAATATATATTTTAGGCTTCAAATATAGCAAAAGCGTATCTACAAGCTCAAAACATGTCGGTGTGAGATATTTTCAGCTTGTAGATCAGGTATCTTTCTTTTAGTTCTGTGACCCACAAGATTTATATCTTGTACAGTTGCAACAGACATGCATAAATCTAAAAGTCTGTCTGTTGGTTTATGGTGCCGCAATTGTAGTTAGTTAGTAGCAGTGCTTCAAATCATTTTAAGTATAAGCACTTCAATTTGAAATGTCTTTAAAATTTGGGTTGTTTTGCATGCCATCATGTTTGGTGGGGCAGTCTAGGGCATGGGGGAGCATTGCCCCCCATGCCTAGATCCGGCCCTGGTCCTGGGACCTGTAGCCTATACTGTATATGATGATGGATGAAGACAGACCACAGTGGTAGGCTATATATGCTCTACCAATCCAATGTCCTTATCTAAGAATATGAATTTTATGAAGATCTAATATAGTATATATCACTGAGGAGGACTAACATCCTGATTACCACGAGTTGACATGGTGAATAACTCACCAGTCAAACTACCTCAATCTTTTGTCTTTTAACCAGATCTATCAAAATGTTAATATTGATTTGATTGACTTGATTTATCGACTTTATAAACATTGAACCCTAGCATTGCATATTCTGAGGAGAAGTTTAACGGGACAGTTCACTTTTTTTTTTCTTTTTTTTTTTACTTAAGTATGCAATACTTTCCATTAATAGGCCTATAGTTTTTTTTAACTGTATCAATTGATTTGAGGCCCTTGGTAGGAGTTTCCTACTCTGCTGTTTGTGTATGAAGTACGAAGTAGTTCGGAACTTGGCACTGTTAAATGTAGGCCTACAGTACTACAGTAGCCCTAGCCTTGGCTCCTAATATTGGCAAAAAAAAAAAAAAAAAACGAACAGTGAATGAACAGTAGTCACCTGTTTGGGCATTCAAACATTATGCATAGCCTATAGCCCAGTGGTTTTCAACCAGTGGTCCCTTGAGTGAGGTGGTCCCCAGCTAAATGATGGACAGCTGGTTAACCAGGTGTAACTCTTTGAGAGCGTAAAAATGAAACCAAATGGACCCTTGCGTGTCCATTTGGTTTCACAAGAGTTAAAATTGCTTGGCCTTATATAGTGTGACTGTCATTATCATGACTGAGTCTTTGGTGGATCGCTACATTTAAATCAAGAATAGCGTGTACATAAACATTCCGTTTTCAAATATAAAGTACTCACACATGTGAGTACGGGTGTTAGACACTTATTGCGTCCGAAATTAGTATAGCTGCGTGCCGCGTTGTTTAATAAAAAGTATTTTTACAAGAACTTCCCCGTACTACTTTGCTACTTTTCTAGGGTGGGGTAAGTTTGGTAAACACACAGATGCACACCGGGAGCACATCCCCCTATTAGTTTGTATTGGCAGTGCGGTCAGCGTGAGTATATGGAACACACCCAATGTTCAGAGTGCCACGCTCCTCCCCACCGATAGGGGCGCAGACACTTGAAAGCCAATGGCAGAAGAAAAGCTCGGATAAAAATGCTTTTTATTAAACAACGCGGCACGCTGCAATCCTAATTTCGAGCGCAATATGTGTCTAACACCCGTAGAAATATGTGTGGGTAATTTATATTTGAAAACGGAATGTCTATGTACACGTTATTCATGTAAATGTAGCGATTCACCAAAAACTGGATTAAGCTGCTGCATGACGTTCGTGAAGTACGAGCGTCATGCGATGCATGGCTAATAGCCTTCACAGTATAATATGAATAACAATCACTATCATTCATATACCAATATAGCGTTTTTACAATCCCCTTTAAATGCCAAGTAGGTTATTGTTAATAATGACATCAAACGAAAGTGAAGTGGTGAGTAATATAATAAGCCTATTGTCTTACCTGTGTGTCTTCCCTGTATTGGTGAAGAATAGTTCATCCAAAGAGTTTATAAATAATTGTGTGTTAGTCCTCAGAGAGATGCGTGCGTCGTGATCATTGATCACAATGGACTGACTGACAGACCGTTAGCCTGAAGTGACACACACACACACACACACACACACACACACACACACACACACACACACACACACACACACACTAGAGAAAGAGGAACTTCGCTGGGGATTTTTGAAACTTCCTGGTAGGCTACTTTTGTCCGATTATTTGCATAATCAGCAAACAACGGTGCCATGCATAGGCCTACAGTAGGCTACTCCGTAGCTAAAAGGCAGCGTCTTTGACGTCCATGTGATTCTATTATTACAAAACAATAACAACCTAAAATAAACTGGAATTTAAGATGGTTAAAACTGTTGTTGCCCGAGTCCTTATTTGTCCCTATTTGAGACTCGTCCCTAGCCCCGTTCGTGACACTCTCATCTCGCTGGCGATGCTGACTACAGCTACGAGGAGAGAGTCACGTGTAGCTCGGTTGCTGCTGTGGATGACCGGCTTGAATGGCTTGCGCTAGCAATTAGCTACATGCTAGCGCTTCCAAAACATGGTACTGCCGTCTTCTAAAATTAAATACGCGTTTTCTGTGTGCCGGCCCTCAAATGTTAAGGTCCGGCGTTGAGTTTTTTTTTGTTGCGACTCTATCGACACCATTCCCGTTTGCATTGATTACTGCTAAAGGGGTTTAATCCGCCGTTTCTCGCCGGGTGCACCCGGCGGTCATCCAAAAGGTAACCGAGCTACACGTGACTCTCTCCTCGTAGCTGTAGTCAGCATCGCCAGCGAGATGAGAGTGTCACGAACGGGGCTAACTCGTCCCCTGTTGTGTCTCCATTCGTAATAGTAGTGTAGAAGAGCCACCGACCCATGGAAGTGGACGGAGTTGTCAGAACTCTCTTTGTAAGGAGTATTAATACTCTAAGCCTGGACCCCACTTTGGCAGCTAACACTTTAGGATCATGCAATTAGTGCCCCCTCCTGGATGGACTGTGGAGATACACAAAAGACACCACAAGTGTTTTATGAATAATCTACAAGAATATAATATAATACAATATATTATATAATATAATAATCGAGTTACACTTAACTCAGCAATAAAAGTTTGGAAAGGTAACTTTGGTCCATTATTTCTCCAATAATACCATTTGGTACTGTATTGCTTATTTAGTTAGTCCCCTTTACAACAATACCCCTTTACAACAATTTACATGTCCTGTAAATGTGTGGGGCCTTCAAAACATTTGCCAGAATCCATAACGGAGGTTTTCACCCCTTGCTTTAAGTCATATAATACCACTTGGTATTATTAAAGTGGAGAAATACTAGAGAGAAAGTTATGTTTCCGATCTTTGTTGCCGCATTTATATCAAAAGTAGATTTTAAAATGTAAAAACAGAGACAGGTTTTAATTATTGGAACAGTCATTTATTGATTCAATGTGGGGCATTAAAAAACAGTCATATAGACACCCAGACACCTAAATATATTTTTTTGCTATATCATGCACCTTTCCTATGGACAGGATTGTTTGAAAGCCATGTGTTTTTGAAGCACAAAGTTGAAATTCCGATAACAGTATTACAAAAAAAACCAAGGCATCGGTCCCCCATATGACAACTCTTCAACTCTGCTTATAATTAAGGCAATAAAATATTGAGATGACAAAAATAATGATTTCCATGATCACCCCGAGAGTCGGAAATAAAACATTTGATCTTGTTCTTGAATCATGTTGTGACATGCAAAGATTTAGGTGACACAAGAAGAGCACTAAGGTGCACAGAATGGGACCGGCATTATTGGTACACATTTATTTAGCTTTCATAATAACCCATTGCAAATACTGTAACACTAATACTAAGCATTTTCAAAACTAGGCACGGACCGGCACAGAAAAACGGCCCTTTGTTGACTTCACCGGCTCCAAAGACAGCCAAAAGATGCCACTATGACTTTTTTATTTTATTTTTTATTTTCTTGTTGTGGCTCAACCAAAAGAAAAACAAGACAGAAACGGATCAGAAATTTTGATTAAAAAAAAAAAAAAAACAGATTAAATATAACAGTCGAAAGCAACCAAAACAAAAATGCAACATACAAAATTGAGCCCATTCTAAAAGGATGCCGCCTCAAAAACCGAAACAAAAAGCTTGTCATTGCACTAGGGAAGTGGTTTTAAGGGTAGCCACAAACGTGGCACAAACCTCACACAGACATGGGTGAAAAGATAGCGAAACAACATCTCACAACTGAAACTTTTTTGTTAGGCCGTGTCCTACTCTGCCATTACTGAGACGATATGAAAGTGTGAAATGTCGCTGTGCAAGTGATGTGCTGTAAGCTTGTAAATCTTCGGTTTTCACTATAGGGCCATATTTTCATTAGGGCCATATATGAAACATTATTTAAAACCTAGTTTAGATCATTAGGGTGTTCTCTCTTCTGTAAGAATGCACATGTTACCTATATTCTACAGCTCGTTTGACCACTTCAAACGCATTTATCTAAAAAATAAATGCCAATTTTCAAATGCAACCTTCATACAGTCTGGTGCAACGGAAGCTCTGATCTACGGTATAAGCTTGCTGGTTATGGTCACTTTTGCAACTGGAAATGGCCACATTCCTCACTTGGATTTCAGGAGGTGTATAGTTCCAGACCCAACATAGCATTTGGGTAGCGTGGAATAGCCTATAGCTGTCTGACATGATGTCCACGACGAGAGTAACACACTGCAGACGTAGATTATTAGATTGCAATTTGACGTGAGCGACAACACAATCCAAATGACTGAAATCAATCAGTCATGATGACTATAAAGCTTCACAGAGGTTTAGATCGAAAAACGGGAAGCACTTGACAAATAATACAACATACTTTGTATATGTTGTAAAATTAAATCAACAGAGGAAATCAACAAATATAAATGTGTCTTTAGTGTAAATACATACATTTTAGCTCAAATTCAGCAATATTTTTCTTTATTTTTTGTGTGTGTGGGCACAAAATGAACCACTTTAGTGTGCGGTAGGCAAGCAAGTGCTAAATAGATCATGTCATCAGCCCAATGTCACAAGTCCCACTCCATATACAGTAAAGAGCTGTGGGATTAAACATATTCGACAGCTCTGTGAAAACAAAATGCATTTGACTACTATTATGAAATGCATCAACTTAAAGTCTCACAGCCGTTATGTCAGCGATGTCACTAATGTAATGATCAATGAATGCACCCTAAATAATCCTCTTCCCCAATATGACTTGCGTTACGTTATGTTGCGTTTTGTTCAACTTGTATATATTTATTTGACTTTTTTGACAACTCTACTAGCCTGTTATAAAGTAAGGAACCAGTGATTAAATAATTAAATCAACACAAAATCTCGCATTGGTCTAGAACAGTGGTTTTCAGCCTTTTTTGTATCAAGGCCCACTAATAAGGCGCCATTTTTTTGAGGCACAGACCACCATTTGATGAGATTACGGTAAGTAACCTGGCCAAAATGAAGATTTTCGTTGGATTTCTTCCACAATTCATGCTGACCTGTACGGGTCCATTTGGTTTAATTTTTACCAGCGGATTCTACCGAGAATCAAGCCAGTATTTCCAGTATGCTGCTTATTAAGCTGAGTTCCTCGACCAGGCATGTTCGCTGCCAGCCGCCTAACTTGATAAGCCTCCTCAGCCCTGCCCCTCGACTGCACCGCGATCGCGACACGATGCAAACCTTTTTAACGCACAGTTGGCTACTTTATTGCAGTCGCTTTGATCAATATACTGGCCTCCTCTAACCCTAAGCATAACCTCCAGCACGTCGCCACGCTGACACAGGGTGGCACGCTTAAAACAAGGCGGCCAACCGGCCGCGCTGATGGAGAATTTCCGGGTTTTCGTCTTATCAATGCAATCCTGTCAGTCGGCTCCCAGACAACATGCCTGGTCGAGGAACTCGACTTAATAAGCAGCATCCTGGAAATTATCGCTTGTGCTTCCGGTTAAAAACCACCGGTCTAGACGGCAGTGGCAGGTCTTTTATATCTTCTAGAAACATGCTCAGTCCAACTCATGGAAACGTCAATACGAATGGCAGTCACTGCTACATTAACTGTGCGCTTGGCACACCTTTGTCTGCTACAGTCCATCCTCAACCATGTTCCAGGGTTTTCTTTTGTTGTCGTGTTCTTTTTTTAACCTCCCTTTGTAGAGTTAATAAAAACAAATGGTTGTGAAACCTTTAAATTGGCATTATTATTATTATTACCGCCAGTTTCAGCAAGCAAACATTTTCTCCCCTTCTCTCTCTCTCTCTCTGGCCCAAACCTACACACACACAAACACACACCTGGGTGTGTTGTTGGAGGAGAGGTGTACAGAATGACTAGGTCGGGAACGCTGGTTGATTGGTCGGTCGGTTGGGGCGGAACCGCACCCGTGTTAGAAAGAAATCCCAGCTGCTACGCTCCGATCACCTGCTCCCCTTCTCCTCTAGGAAACACCTGCGTGACTCTGGCGACAACAACAGCAGCCTCCTGGGTGTGCTGCGGGTTGTCAGCGCCGCTGCTAGCTGTTCCGCTGCTCCATATCCCTCTGCGCCGCGACTGAGGAGCTCTGGGTCTCCTCGGCGTCGTCGCCGTCTACGCATAGGACCAGAGGACAGAGAGAGATGTTTCAGTACGTTATTACATGGCATGAGTGAATGCTCCAATTAGAAGTCAGCGTTTTGGTCACATGAGCGGTTACATATGTCACAACAATGGGCCGCGCCACTCAACAACGGACTGCATAATCAAGGTCTCCCTTACTTATTAACCCATTTAGGATAAAGACAAAATGTCTTCTATTTTGTCTTTATCTTAAATGGGTCTGTTAGCCCAAAGATGTACTGTATATGGAATTGGCTGGCGACCCCTCTATGAAAATATGTTGTTGCAGGAAACAATAATTGCATGTCTTCAAAGATTTGCACTATTTTTTTAAACAATTTTTCAGAAAATAGCACATCTACAAGGTCGTATCTGGGCACCCTGTAGAGTGAGAGCTTGTAGGTCTGCTATATTTCAATAGCTGAAGTATAACACAAGTAAGGCACTAGAAGCGACCACAGGAGGCAAGAGTATAACATTGTTAGGCGTTAAACAACTGCTGCAGGTTTTCATAGTTAAACTGTGTGCGTGCGTGTACGTGTGGTCGGTCTGATGCACTATAATGAACCTCCCTCCGGTCCAGTGAAACCAACCTCCTAAAGGTCCGCACCTGAGGGGTACAGGGGTGCCTTCTGTTATATTTCTGACCCCAAAACCCCAAAGACATACATAGCTGGTTAATGGCTCTGACCTGGAAAATGGTTCATTTATCTGACATATTATGTCAGATAAATGAACCATTTTCCAGGTGGAGCTAAAAAACCTCAACTAACCTGATTCCTAATTGTAACCTAAGTAAAACCAAAGTATAGGACTAACCCTACACTTATTCTTAAACTTACACCCCTGTAAAACTATGCCTAAAAGCTAACATTATTCTTACCATAATCTCAGTAAAACCTTGAGTAACCCTGCCCTTATTTTTAAACCTACACATTAGTAACTATGCCTAAACGCTAACCTTATTCTTAAGCCATTTTTACCCGATAACTAAACCCGACACTACAAATGGCTTCTAAATCTTCACAGTTTTCTGAAAAACCTATTTCTATGTCAGCAGTGGCCCTTGATATTTCATGACAAGGATCTCTTAAAACAACCACATCTAGTTGCAGTGACCTTGCAGAAGCAAAACATCTGAGTTAAAACGTTTGTGGTGACAGAATGTTCAAAGAATACAAACCTAACCTTACTCCTATATGTAAACCTCAGTAAAACTGTGAATAAATCCAACCCAACTCCTAATCAGACCATAAACATTGTGTTGTCTACCTCCTCCGCCGGTGTTGATGTGTAACTGGGACAGGGACAGGGTCGGGGGCAGACCGCCACCCTCCGGGTCGCTGGGACTCTGTAGGATGTCGTGCATGGCGTTCCGCCGACCCGTTCTGCCCGAGGCGATGAAGTCTGCATAGGTTGACTCCACGTCGGCCATCGCTCACTCATCGTTCACACAGCGGCACCTGGACGGTATACAGTACACCAGGAGAGTGGATGATTTAACATTCCAGATGGTCTTAATAGTCCATAGTAAACACCAACAAAAACATGGCAATACATGTATACTGTAGGTATATACATAAAAAAAATAATGTCCTGTTGAATCAATGAAACTATGCATATACTATAACTATAATTATAGAGCAGGGGTTTTCAACCTTTTTGATACCAGGGCCAACCATTTATTCAGCATTTGAGCCACGGGCCACAATTTGAGAACATTTTCACCCAGACTTACAGACTCCAAAAGTAAATACCGGTATGTCTTTTGCACAATTTCAGTCCCCCCACTTCTCACATCTAAAATATTTTGGGGGCAAAAGTAGGCCTATGTTTTTTGTCTTGTCATTTACTTTTATAGATATAATTAGGCATTGTAAACAATCCCTCTCGATATGCTATAAATGCAAGTGTGCATGCACGTGTCTTAAAGGGGAATTCCACTCATTTTCCTATGTCATTAGCCTACTATGTCATTAATATACCTTAGAGATGTTGTGTGGACATGGTAAAAAAGTTCCCCCATTCTGTGTTTCCTAGAAATGGAGGTCTGAAGAAAATCATTAGCATGGTCATAATCATCAAGATGTGTTTCACCATATTAATGAGTTTCCTTTTTTCTGAGAGTGTACAAATGGAACCAAATGGACCTGCTAGGGTCCATTTGGTTCTCAGAAAAAAAAAAAGAAAATGGGTGGAATTCCCCTTTACAACCCCAATTCCGTTGAAATTGGGACGTTGTGTAAAATGTAAATAAAAACAGAATGCATTGATTTGCAAATCGTTTTCAACCTCTATTCAGTTGAATACACCACAAAGACAATATATTTAATGTTCAAACTGATAAACTTTATTGTTTTTTGAAATTACACAATCTTTTGTAAATTGATCCCTGCAACACGTACCAAAAGAGTTGGGACGGGGGCAACAAAAGACTGGGAAAGGCCATGAATGCACAAATAACGCCTGTTTGGAACATTCCACAGGTAAACAGGTTAATCTTAAACAGTTTAATATCGTGATTGGGTATAACAGGACCATCCCAGTCGTTCACAATCAAAGATGGGACGAGGTTCACCACTTTGTGAACAATTCTGTGAGAAAATCATCCAACGGTTTAAAAACAATGTTTCTCAACATTCAATTGCAAGGAATTTGGTGATTTCATCATCTACAGTCCATAATATAATCAAAACGTTCAAAGAATCTGAAGAACTTGCTATACTAAAGCGACAAGGCTGAAAACCAACACCGAACACTTGTGACCTTTGATCCCTCAGGTGGCTCTGCATTAAAAACTGACATCATTGTGTAAAGGATATTACTGTGAGGACTCAGGAACACTCAGAAAACCATTGTCAGTTTACATAATTTGTCGCTACACCTGCGATTGCAAGTTAAAACTCTACCATGCAAAGCAAAGCCATACTTCAGAAAGGTTGGTTTGAAAAAACAACCAGAAAAACAACCAGAAATGCCTCCTCTGGGTACAATATCATTTGAAATGGTTAGACACAAAGTGGAAAAGTGTGCTGTGGTCTGATGAGTCCACATTTCTAATGATAGTGGACCCAGAGAAGGCATTTCTGGTTGTTTTTCTGGTTGTTTTTCAAACCAACCTTTCTGAAGTATGGCTTTGCTTTGCATGGTAGAGTTTTAACTTGCAATCGCAGGTGTAGCGACAAATTATGTAAACTGACAATGGTTTTCTGAGTGTTCCTGAGTCCTCACAGTAATATCCTTTACACAATGATGTCAGTTTTTAATGCAGAGCCACCTGAGGGATCAAAGGTCACAAGTGTTCGGTGTTGGTTTTCAGCCTTGTCGCTTTAGTATAGCAAGTTCTTCAGATTCTTTGAACGTTTTGATTATATTATGGACTGTAGATGATGAAATCACCAAATTCCTTGCAATTGAATGTTGAGAAACATTGTCTTTAAACCGTTGGATGATTTTCTCACAGAATTGTTCACAAAGTGGTGAACCTCGTCCCATCTTTGATTGTGAACGACTGGGATGGTCCTGTTATACCCAATCACGATATTAAACTGTTTAAGATTAACCTGTTTACCTGTGGAATGTTCCAAACAGGCGTTATTTGTGCATTCATGGCCTTTCCCAGTCTTTTGTTGCCCCCGTCCCAACTCTTTTGGTGCGTGTTGCACGGATCAATTTACAAAAGATTGTATAATTTCAAAAAACAATAAAGTTTATCAGTTTGAACATTAAATATATTGTCTTTGTGGTGTATTCAACTGAATAGAGGTTGAAAACGATTTGCAAATCAATGCATTCTGTTTTTATTTACATTTTACACAACGTCCCAATTTCAACGGAATTGGGGTTTTAAGAGGCGCCCCACCCCACTTCTAAAAGTCCCACTACAACACTGGTGACGAGAGGTGGCTCACGTCACCCCAGTGTGATTATTGTTATTATTTAATGTACTACAACTCCTACTACAGACAGGCTGAGAACTGAAATACTCATGCACACACCACGGGTTAAAACCCACAATGCATGAAGTCTGCAACATGAAATTAAATTAAATTATTAGAATAGTATGTCATTTGAGTGACAGTGATCGCCTCCTGGCACCACAAATGCACCATTTATTAGTTTCAATTCATTCAAACCTTTTACTGTTTAGTTTCACCGATATAAATTTGCCTTCATCTTTTGTAGGCTACCTTTTACACATTAACGCCAAATGAAAACACACAGGGCACTTCCAACATACGGATGAATAAGTAGGCCTACAATAATAGCCTCCAGCCATGGCAACACAGGCAGCATTTGATCTATAGGCTAATTCGTCTAGTAATAACATACAATTAATAATGTCAACGTTTGACATTAAAGGGGAATTCCACCCATTTTCAACATTCTAATATGTCATTAGTATACCCTAGAGGTGTTGGGTAAACATGATAAAAAAAAATCCCCCATTCTGTGTTCCCAAGAAATGGAGGTCTGAAGAAAACCACTAACATGCTGAATCCTGATGACATCATCAAGATGTAGCCTATTTTCACCATGTTAATGGATTTCTTTAAACACTCCTGAGAGCATACAAAATACAAATGTTGCATTTGTACACTCTCAGAAAAAAAATGAAAATGGGTGGAATTCCCCTTTAAAGGCCTACAATCAACTATAATGGTATCATCTCTAAAGAAAGGCCTATACTGTAGCTGCTGGGCTATAGGCAAAGGACAGATTACTAGTACTAGCAACATATTCTACGACAACAACAACAACAACAACAACATGAGATCTTGTAACAGTTCACATGAGAGCAGGCTACACCGCCCCCCCCCCCCCCCTGCCGACACAAACAAATCTCATTTCAAACATGATGTGTTGATGCCTTCCTTACCTTGATCCGTTAAGAGCTCTCTCTCTCTGTCTCTCTCCTCCCAGGCAGTGCCAGGCTACATGAACAACAACCATAATAATAAGGGAGGGACTTCACCGACGGAACGATCGCACCGTCATCATCATAATCACCACATGTATAGCGATGAAACAGCTAGGGGAAAACCATATAGCTGTACTACAAATATTATAGTCTACAAGAGAACGAAATAACGGATGCTGGTCATTCGAACACACACACACACACACACACACACACACACACACACACACACACACACACACACACACACACACACACACACACACACACACACACACACACACACACACACACACACACAGAGCGCGTGCGCGCGCGCAGCATCCATCGTTCCTCCTTCTCAGCCAATCGGCGCCTGGCGGCCAGACGGTCTAGGCGCTAATTGGCCAGCAGACACAAAGGGATGAGAGTGGTAAACCAGTCTCCACTACGGAGAGAGACGCCACAGAGCATCTATCTTTACTAGCGGCGACACATCAATAATCGCGGTAGTTTTTTGCCCAACTGCGATTAGTTTATTCGGCCATTTCTGCATCAATTAAGAGCACGGATCTAGGCATGGGCATGGGGGGCAATGCCCCTCTAAATGCCCACAATGCCCCACCAAACATGATGGCAGCATGCAAAACCCAAGATATTTCAAATTAAAGTGTTTCTAAACCAACGGCATTTCATCATTAAAAACAGAAAACTCTCTGAGTCAGACCTTTAGCTTTATGCTGCGTGTCTGTTGTTACTTCAACAACAGCTGATGTTAAATTTTAGATCCGCCCCTGATTAAGAGCAATAAATAAAACACTAGCCTAAAAGCCAGTATACTACGATGAATCAAGCTTCTTTAGGGAAAGGGAAATTCCACGCATTTTCAACATTTTACTATAGGCCTAATAAAAAGGGCCCCCATTCTATATTTCCTAGAAATTAAGAAAGTAATAATAATAATAAAATCATCATCATTATTATAAGATATCGGCCTATCAGATATAGAGAACTTTAACTTCAGCGTTTTAATGATTACAAAATAGGAAACACAGAATGGGTGACTATATTATTCCACTCAACATCTCTCTCTATGTACCCTGTGACAGTAAAATGTTTCTACAAACGGGTGGAATTAAAGGGGTCCACCTTAAAATGGTTATCTCTATTGATTCAGCTAGCTCATATAGATCTATAACTCAAGACGACGTTTGGTTTGTGAAAAACTGGTTCAGTTTGATCATATTATATTAATTATAGGCCTAGTTTATGACGGTAATTTCGAACTACAAACTTCAGTGTATCTGTAAAACGAAACGACTCTATGAAATCAGAAAGCCAAATAAATACCTCATTTCTTTGCAACAAGCCAAACTCTTTCCAGCCAAACGATGTCGCTGTGTCGCCAGAAATAAGTAGGGCTATAATTCCTACAGGCTTTTCAGTGAATGGTATCCGTGTAAAGTTAAAATATTGTTTTTGTTTACAGCCCCTTTAGAAGGGAGGAGACCCGCACACCACCACTTACTGGTTCAACTTGAACCAGTAAGTGGTGCTCAATTTATTCAATAAATGCTCTTGAACCGTTCAAGAGCATTTATTGAATAAATTGAGCAACGTTTCGGCCTTGCGGCCTTCTTCCGGCTGCATGGTGGTGGTGGTGCGGGTCTCCTCCCTTCTAAAGTTTGCTGCTTTGTCTGCCCTAGACCAACGCACCTGCCCAAAACTAGATTGGGTGTGCAGAAGTCCTCTCTCTCTCTGTTTACAGCCCCTACCAAACGTTCAGTAGCCTACTTAAGGGGGAATTCCACCCATTTTCAACATTCTAATATGTCATTAGTATACCCTAGAGGTGCTGGGTGGACATGATAAAAACGTTC
Source organism: Benthosema pterotum (assembly GCA_039105355.1). NCBI lineage: Eukaryota > Metazoa > Chordata > Actinopteri > Myctophiformes > Myctophidae > Benthosema > Benthosema pterotum. Next base: position 28,666,782 of record CM076976.1, read on the forward strand.
CCCCATTCTGTGTTCCCAAGAAATGGAGGTCGTCTAAAGCGTCTAAAGAAAACCAACGTGGTGAAACATCTTTGATGACATCATCAAGATGTATTTTCACCATGTTGATGGATTTCTTTAGACGCTTCTTTTTTCTGAGAGCTTACAAATTTGTGCATTTGTACTGTACACTCCCAGAAAAAAATGTTGAAAATGGGTGGAATTCCCCTTTAACTTGGAATTAAGAAGTGAAAAGATTCTATAATTGTATCTGAGAATGTGAATAAAGTGTAGCCTAATGTAATGTGTCCGCTTCAAACATCCGTATCCTTTCTGCTGCTTTGTAGTCCCTTTATAGAAGTCCATCCAGTCCATCCAGTAGGCTAGATCAAAGCAAACCATACGCTGTAATCTATACGCATAATTCATCCATGCATTCACTTCTATCATGGTTCACCATGAATATATCATTCAGTCATGATTTGTTAAACTGTTATAGCCTATATGCTTGCACAAGTGAATGAATGAATGAGTGAATGAGTGAGTGAAATGCACAAATGAACTAATGAGAAGATGGATGGATGGATGGATGGATGGATGGATGACGGATGGATGGGTGGATGGATAGAGGGTGTTTGTGTATTGTACAACAGGGCTCTATAATCCCTAGTCTTTTGTTCTCTAATAATTATCATCTTTTCAAGGTCAGGAATTAATGAGCAGGCAGATCGACTGAAAGAGAGAGAGAGGGGGGTACAAAGGAAACATGATGCTCAATAGACAGACAGACAGACAGACAGACAGACAGACAGACAGACAGACAGACAGACAGACAGACAGACTCCTTAACCATCTCCTCCTCTTCCCTCAAAACCTGCATGTATGCCAGATCAGCTGAGGATTAGGTGTGTGTGTGTGTGTGTGTGTGTGTGTGTGTGTGTGTGTGTGTGTGTGTGTGTGTGTGTGCGCGTGCGCGCGTGTGCGTGCGTGCGTGTGTGCCCCCTCCCAATTCACATGACATCACCAGTTTAGTGGAGTACAGTTGTTCAGACAAAGCAGACCATCTCTCTCTTTCTCTTCATGCACAGCTGTGCCGTTAACACACATGCCATGCCATTGTTTGGAGAAAATAGTGGATCTACAAGCCTGCAACATACACACACACACACACACACACACACACACACACACACACGCACACATACACACAACTGATTGATCAACAGCAGTAAGGACCAGTCAGTCATTTGCATGATTTGGAAAAGCTTTTGGTCCCCCAGTAACAATATGTGCACATGCACATACTCTACAGTCCTGCAATTGAGCCACAGACCACCATTTGATTACATTTTTATTTAGACTTCCAGACCTAAATTGAAGAGTATGTCTACAATTCCAAGCTGTATTGATGTTTGTACCACTGGGAGCAAATATGTGAATTTTGTAAAATTGTTTTCTACATTCTCTAATTGTGTATCCTTATTTTAAATTAATTAAGTAATAATTAGATGTTAAACATTTTTATTGCAAGTTAATCGTGCACTAAATAAATGAAACAATTTAACTCATGGCTAATTAACTAGTTGACAGCCTTTGTCAACTAGTTAATTGACATTGTAAATCAACATAAAAGACTTTCAGTCGGGTAGGTGAGAGCCTTACCCTTTGACCTGATTTAAACTGGTAGCCAAATCTAGCCTGAATCAGATCTGTATTACTCATCCTTTTTCATACCAGGGCCCACTTTTTATTCAGCATTTGAGGACCACCACTTGGTCCCCAAACTAAAGATTTCTTTCGTTTCTGTCCACATTACCAGGCTGGATTTCAGAAGCAAAAACAGTCAAACATACAGATAAAAATGACCATCAATCTTCTACATTCTCTAGTTGTGTAGACTTGGGCCAATTCAGAAGATGAACATTTTAACTCTTGGTTTGCATTTTTAAGCTCTCAGAGAGACCGGACCACCTGAGAAAACCCCTGGTCTAACAGGTCCAATTGGATTTAACAGGGCATGACACATTTAAACGAATCAGAATCAGAGCTCAATGTGACTCAGATCTAATTCAGGCTGGATTTGTCTGCCAACAGTGTAAAAATCAGGCCTTTGACTCTAATGGTTTGACAGTGAATGACAGAACTGTGTATACCAGCTTGACTTCAGTTGACTGTTGAGTTTACACTTGACTGATCAATGGAATGTTACACAGAGGACCAGAGAGAGGCAGAGAGAGAGGTGGTGGGTGAGTCAACCTTCCCAGCACCAGTTTAATGTTCCCCTCACACGCCCGCCTCCTCGTTCCCTCTCTGTCAGTTGAGTAGGGAGCACTAAAACTATGCACTGAAGTCCTTAAACCAAAACCTAACCTCAGTAAAACTATGCCTATATGAAAGATAAGTAGGATTAGTTCTCTCAGACATGGATAGATACTATAGAAACCCCAAAACAAAGAAACATTCTAAGTCAAAACAAACTGATGACCCAAAAAATTGCTTCTAATGGATGTACAGCTGTAGGGGGACTCTTCCATAGGGGACTCTTCTTCAACAATGATGGCGAATGCAAATATTCTTTGTATTGTACTCATACTGACAGTTGCAGGATACAAAACACTGAAGTCCTTAAAGAGGGGGTGCCGTGATTTTTGTATTTTTTCCAATTTTGTACATGTTTAAGAGGTGACAGTATGTAAATAGACCCCTTGGTGAGTTTTTTATGTGCAATGATGTCTTCCCTTTGTATTTAGGGTTTCTTCCTGGGGGCTGAACCTTTCCAGTCAAATGTGCCAATGAAAAAAAAAAAATCAATATAGTGACATCATGTGCTCAGCCCCTCCCCTAACTCCTCCCCTTTATCATTAGAACTAAAGCTGTGGGTGTGGCTTCAGTTCAGGTGGATCTCCATCCTTCACCAGCCACCAGGCAAACCAGGCACACTTAATGAACTGACAGGGTGGAATCATAAAAATGACAGTTTAACAAACACTATACACTTTTTGGGGAAAAAAATCTTACTTTTCATATAACATTAATACCTGATGATCATGTTTTAGGCTAGAAAAAATCATGGCATTACACCAGAACCTGACCTCAGTAAAACTATGGGGGGGATATTCCACATTCAAAAAACGTTTTGGTCATTTTATGGTTTACTCAGTCTCATGTGAACACACAGGACAGTTTATATCCATTCAGTATTTAGATATTTGATGTTAATTTTAGCGCATCGGCCTACTTCCTAAAGTTCCTATACAAACACGTCATAACCTAAAACTCCATTTTAACCATGACAGATTATTCAAAAACAGCCCATCTATTTTCTGGTGACTAATATTGTCCTCCTAATTCATGAGAAGGCCATGGAATTTCATTTACAGTTTTCTTGTTTTTATATTGTTTTGGAAAATTTAGCAGCACCATATTTGTCAATGCCCACAATACCCAAATGAATAAAACAATATTTTAAAAATAAATGAAAACTGAAAATGAAATTCCGTGGCCCTCTTGTGTATTAGGAGGACAATATCAGTATCTGTCATGGTTAAAATGGAGTAACTACTGAATGGAGTAACTTATAAACTGTCTGGTGTGTTCACATGAGAGTGAGACCGAACAGACCATAAAATGACCAAAAGTTTTTTTGAAAGTTGAATATCCCTTTAAACTGGTGCTGGGAAGGCAAACTTGCGAGAGAGGGGAGCAGGGTTGCCATTTCTGCTATAGGCTACTGTAGGCCACATTGGTTATTGATCGTGTTTTTTGAAGTCCTGTTTCTTAAGTGTATATATTTCAAAACAATTAAGTGTTATAGTTTTACTTGACATATTCCTTCAGCTAGGTTCTCAGACATTGTGCATTCCAAGGACCCCAAGAGTAATTGTCTGTACACCCCCTTCTGAAAATGTTTTGTGCCAGGGATTTGTGTTAAAACATAGAAACCATAGAACACTGAACATGGGTGATTTTCACCCTGACGTTTTTCCCCCCCCACAATTTTCACCCATGATTAGTGATAGTGTGATAGAGAGAAATACCTTTTTGTGTTGCCAGGTTCACGACAGAAACAAGTGGACAGTCACAGGACTATAAAGACCAGCACAAATGAACATAGCTGCTGATCTACAACCTCGCAGTGACACATTGAGGTTGTACATCTGACATTTAAAAACATATTGAGAATAAAGCGAAATCTTGTGAGTAGCCTATATTTTAAACATTTGAATAATAAATGCATGCAGTGTTTTCTAATGGTTGTCTGTGGACAAATACACATTAATCTGGGGTTCCTTGACGTGAAAAATGTGGGAAAACACTGTTTTAAGCTTTAGAAAGCAAGATCAAATAAACAACTACTGTACACTTTAGAAACAAGCCCCAAAACTTCAACCAGCAACTACCAATAATTTATTTGTAAGTGATTTCCTACATGAAAAAAATAGTCGCTTATAGTTGCTTATAATAAGCAGACATGGCAACACTGCAACACTGCACGGACGCGTGTGTGCTCTTGTTCCGGTCCCCCACCGGTTCCTTGGCGGGGGAAATAGTGCATAGCAAAAAAAGCTTAAGCTTGTAAGTTGTAAATCAGCTATTTCTGATATGACATATGACAGTAGCCTACATGCAATGTGGCCCCTTTAGAGTGAGTGTGTAGGGGGAATATATCCCCTGAGTCTACGACCGTCATGTATTCAGGGCTAGCATTGTGTTGCAGAGCTCCAATGCAAGGCAGGCTCATAGAAGCAGTGGAGCTCTGGACCAGAGTACAAAAATCTGACCAGGTAAATAATGGAAAGTTAGTTGGTTAACCAGATGTAACTCTTTGAGAGCGTAAAAATGAAACCAAATGGACCCTTGCGGGTACATTTGGTTTCATTTTTACGCTCTCAAGAGTTAAAATATTCATGTGAATTAGCCGAAGTCTACACAACTAGAGAATGTAGAAGATTAATGGTCATTGTTTCTGAGCTTGGAATTGTGAACAAAAGCAAAACAACTCTTTAGTTTTGGGGTCTGTGGGGCTAAAATGCCATCAAATGGTGGTCCGTAGTTCAAATTCTGAATTAATCAAAATGGTTGAGAACCACTGGCCTACAGTGTACTTACTGTAACTGTAGCCTACAACATACCCAGCCTTTCGTAGTAGCCTGTTTGTACTCTCTGCTTAAGACAGGAGCAGTCGACTAACATTATTAACATATAGTGTATGTAGCCTGTTTGAAAATAGCCAATCTTATCTGAAGATAACCGATTTACAAACTCGCGGGACACAGTGTGAGGTGAGCTCGTAGGCCTGTACACTGCATGCATGGCAGCCACATTTTAACCTGCACCTGCGGCTGCAGGGGAGGACGGGGAGAGGGTGAGATGACAATTTCTATCCATTCTAGATCTATATCGGGACTCAGTTTATTATCGCATCTCAGCATTACAGTCATTAAAGGGGAATTCCACGCATTAAAAAAAAAAAAGGAAATCCCGAGAGGATAGGCTACAAACCATTTGTACCCTCTCAGGAAAAAAGGATCTCAAAGAGAAATCATTAACATGGTGAAATACATATTGATGATGTCATGTATTTCACCACGTTCAGACCCCCATTCTTAGGTTTTTTTTTTATCATCACCACACAATATCTCTAAGGTATATAAATGACATATTTAAAATGTTGGAAATGTGGAGTTCTCCTTTAATGTAGGCCAGAAGCAGGGCTATACAGTATACAGTACTGTACTGTAGGCCTATAATATAAGCCCGTGGCAGTTCCGCTCACCGCCAGTAGATGGCGCCAGTGGCACTGGTACCCTCATCACAGCGCCATTTGATGGGGGGATGAGAGAGAGAGAGAGAGAAATAGAGAGAGAGACTGGCTCTGTGCATGTCGCCTATCCTCTCCTGTGCGGCGGTGCATTGCCCTGCCGCTCCTTTTCCCTTCCTCAGCTACTATAGTCTAGCTTTGCATGCCGCCTATCTATACTAGCCTGGATGGAATGGATGCTGGGGGGCCGGTGGCACTATACCTCTCCTCGCCGTACGTGCACCCACCTCCACCGGCGTGCGTTATTTGGACCATTTTTTGGGGTCATTTTTCCCCTTGGAATGATGAGTGACTAGTACTACCTGTTTTTTTCATGGTTTAATTGAAATCAGGAGGAGGGGAGGGGGATCCATCCATCCGTCCATCCATCCGCGCTTTGCAAGGAAGGAACGGGAGGGAGGAGAGGATCGAGAGGAGAGGAGAGGGATCTATCTCCGTCCATCCGTCCGGCCGTCCATCCACCATCTCTAGACTGGGATCTTCTACAGTAAGCTATAGCTGCAATGTCATTCCGTTTCTACACAGCTGTCTGTCTGTTTGTCTGTCTCTCTCTGTCTGTCACACTCTGGTCGATCTGCTCTCACACACAGCGATGATGTGCGTGAGAGATGTACTGTATGTATGTAGCTATAGGTATAATAACGTGAGTGGCTTTTATGCATTTCTGATTGTGCGGAAAAAATGGGGGCCGTGTAGGCTACAATTATTATGTGCATGGTGGTATGGTGGTGGTGGTCGCGGAGTGAGTTGTTCGCGTCCATCCCTCTTTGCATTGATTGTGTGTGTGTGGACTGAAAATGGAGTCTAACCGCGTCCACCGTGCGTTATTAGGGGAGGGGGGGGGTTAGCCTACTGCTTGAGGGATCGGAGGGGGGGGGGGGGGGTGGATGTATTACATTCCGACTGACCTAAATTTCAACGATATTTATAAAGATCATCATTATGGCCGCCGTTGGCTGTCCGCCTTTGTATTATAAATTTGTTTGTGGGGCAACACGCTGCATGAAAATGTAGGCTATATGAGCTTACTCACAGATGATTCCATGGTGTGTGTGTGTGTGTGTGTGTGTGTGTGTGTGTGTGTGTGTGTGTGTGTGTGTGTGTGTGTGTGTGTGTGTGTGTGTGTGTGTTGCATCTATAGCCTATTGGACAGACACTGACTTGTCCATGCTTTTCATGCTCATCATCATTCACTACAAACCAGGCAACCATGCAGACTGTTATTATTTTTTGCTCAATTTAGACAAAGCTTTATTTGCACTGTGCTCCGTTCCTTATGAAGTAATTAACCTCATCCATCAATGTGCCATAATTTTCTTGTTTGCAATCCCAGCATGCAATTTTGTGTGTGTGTGTGTGTGTGTGTGTGTGTGTGTGTGTGTGTGTGTGTGTGTGTGTGTGTGTGTGTGTGTGTCTGTGTCTGTGTCTGTGTCTGTGTCTGTGTGTCTGTGTGTCTGTGTCTGTGTGTGTGTCTGTGTGTCTGTGTGTGTGTGTGTGTGTGTGACCTGCAAGAGCCTGGTAGTATATTGTGAATATCCTAAAATGTGTGGCTACGTACTGATGCCTGATTAAGAAGGCCACTGTTTTATCTCTTCTAGGGGTGATGGTGGTGGTGTTGAGGGGATCAATGATGACTCCAAGATGGAGTGTAGATGGCAGCACTGTATGGCCTAATATAGCAAAGTCACTTGTTAGGCTCTCTGTACAAGCTGCAAAGTCCCGGCACCTTCGTAGCGACGTCCTTGTGTAGGTCTTCACAGGTTGAGCACAGGCTATAAATCATAACGAGACACAATGAGACTAAACAAACGAGAGATACCTTCGTTGTGATTTGAAAATTGTGTTACCACCACTGCAGACAGCACCGTGTGTCCCCCTCTGTGTACAGTGTACTGTTGAGGGGAGAGAGAGAGAGAGAGTATTGGAGTATTGGAAAGACATTACTGTCACGGTAATGTTAACCCATGTTAATGCAGTATCCTATATACTGGAAATGCGTTGGGAGGATTATAAAACCTCCAATTTCGTAATGTTCGGTGTGGAGTCCGATGTATGTTTGATAAAACAAGAATAGGTGGGGATCCAAACCAGGGGGCTATACTCTACCTTGTAATGAGAACGAAAGGTACGAGAATCCACGGCTTTCTCACAGAGAAACCGTTACAGTGAGGACGAATTCCCCAGCCTCCCATCCAGTAGGTCATCCCAAGCGTCTCGAGCACAAACGATGATGCAAGGCTAGGGAAATAGCATAGAAATGTCATCCTGTATCACGTAGAAACGGCACGGCAAGTCAGCTCTTTTCATCACTGGCACTGGAGATCTCTGTCTCTCTCTGTCTGTCCGATCACCCAACGTGGCGAGCAGCAGAGCCAGGTGCGGGGACGCGTGCGTGTAGACATCCATGGGGGCTTGGTCGCTATTGGATCTCACCCTTCCTGCAAATTTGTTTCAAAATGCGTGTTGTCCACTATAGCAATGTTTTTTTTTGTTTTTTTTTTAACCATTGATACCAGGGCCCACTATTTATTCAACATTTGAGCCACGGACCACTATTTTGATGACATTTTAGCCCCAAAACTAAAGATTTATTTGGTTTCTGTGCACAATCCCATGCAGGCTCGATTTCGGAAGCAAAACAGTCAGGCAATCAAAATGCCCATTAATCTTCTACTTTCTCTAATTGTGTAGACTTGGGCTAATTCAGATGTTGAACATTTTAACTCTTGAGAGCGTAAAATGAAAAACCAAATGGGCCCTTGCAAGTCCAACACTCTGCATGTACCTGGGCAGAGTCCATCGAAATGCTGGCTTGTGATGGACGTTTTTGATCATTCTCCCATTTTTGTACAACACAAGCAGGCAGCAATAATAGGGCTGTCCCAATCGGAACAGGTCCATCGTGCAAATGAAAGCGAACCACAGATACTAGTTGGACTTTTATTATGTGCTAGTGTCAAGATAAATCGTCATCATAGATATTCAAAAGAAAAACCTGGATAGTGATGCTCAGTCAAAGGGAGAATACCATGAAATTCAACATTTGTGTGTTTTCTATCCCCACAAATGATGTTGTTTGCATAATCAGTTTTTCATATATCAGCTTTATTCCAAATTGCTCTCAGGAACAGTTTGATTTTGACCTCGTAATGATGTCATCAATGCACCCTGCTTCGTATAATTCCTCCTCTCCTTCAGTCTTCAGTTCCAAATTTGCATTTCACTTTGTTTATGTGTACCATTGTTGATTTTCCAAGTTGACATGACATTTAAATTGAGATTTAAGTTTGGTTTTATCTTGCATCACTATTATAGTGACTCTACTATAAAATATCCTGTATATCAGTGCCCCCGACACGTCAGTACCACATTGTGGTACTGCAGCTAAACGGTCCATAAGAGATGACAAGGACTGGTTATATCAGTGGTGATTGAGGCCCAAACCTTTGTAAATAAGCTTGAGGGACATATACAATATGATATTAAGTATTAAAAACAATTTTAGGATTCCATGTTATTATATTTTATTTGTGCTTTAATTGGGTCTTAGGATCAAAATAAAAACTTTATTTTGCCACGGACACGACCCGTGATGAACATACTGACGACTGACCCCTGGCTGGCATCAACTTAGCAGGCCTGTTTGACGCCCAGTAGTCACTAGAGTTGACCTTTGCCCCCATCCGTGTGGGATCAAACGTGTCGTGTGACAAGTCATGTGACGTGATGCAGCCAAAGGAGAATCTGGCAACCCTCATTCCATCATGCACAGACCCTGACCTGGACCCTAGAGGGAGTGACAATATGATGGATTTCACTGGGCAGTGCTCGAACAGGACGTTCACCAGACCTGTGTGTGTGTGCGTGCACTTGTGTATCTAGGCTTACTGTATACACATTCATAGCTGTCATTCAGTCAGTAACAATCATGTCAAAGTACTTGACCGTTTATTGCAGTGGTTTTGAAGCGGTGGTCCAGGGAACCACAAGTGGCCCTTGAGAGGGTTCCAGGTGGTCCCCAGCTAAATGATGGACAGTTGGTTAACCAGAGTAACTCTTTGAGAGCGTAAAAATAAAACCAAATGGACCCTTGTGGGTCCGGCGTTCGGTTCTCGGTGTTTGGTGTTCGGTCCCTCTGGGTACTCCGATTGGCCAGTTCAGCTGATGACGTAATGTGAAATGCCTTTATAGCGTATGTCGTTAGTATTAGCCCACTCCGCTCGCGCACGAGTAGGCCATGGCCTACTTGTGCGCAAGTAGGCCAAGTAGGCGTAAAAATGAAACACACACATAGCTGCATATTGGAGCGGAGGTAGCACTCCAAAAATAGTGGTGGTGTCCCGGTTATTCTGACATCACTAACCATAACCCCCATAACCCTGTAAAGGAGGTAGAGCAGGTCGTCCAATGATCAGTGGCTCGCTGGTTCAAATCCCAGGTCCTCCTGTCTTGCATGTTGAAGTGTCCTTGGGCAAGGCACTGAACCACAAATTACTCCCGGTTGGGACCTTGCATGGTTATCTCTGCAGTCAGTGTGTGGTAGGGATGGGCAAAAAAATCGATATGCCAATATATTGTGATTCTTAATGTCATAATATCAATATCGTATCGCCAGGTTCTAAATCGAATCGATTTTTTTATTTATATTTATGCATTTAATAATTTGTTAGTTGTCAGACAGACTAACTGGCTACTGATCTACTGTATATATTGTTTTGAAATGCTTTAAGATGTTGCTGTTAATGGTCCATATTGTTTAGAAATGTTTTAAGTATGATGAAAGCAAAGAAATTTCCTGGAAAAATATCAATTATCAATATATTGATACATCAAATCGAATCACAACATAATTAAGATATATAAATCGAATGGGGTGCTCTAAATATCGAGATCGTATGGTGAGGTGAGTGAATCGTCCCACCCCTAGTGCATTGATGGTGTGTGTGTGTGAATGGGTGAATGTAATGCACGTTGGATAAAGGCGGTCTATACATGCGCCGTTTATCATTGGCAGGCTTTATTTAGTTCAGCCAATAGCCTCCATCTCATCTGATCTCATCTCATCTGCACCTGCACCAAAGTTCTCCTAAAAAAAACAAAACAAACAGAACGGGCCGGACCGGCGTCCAAAAAGTGCTGGATGGGAGCAGGATAAGGATGTATAATCAAATCATTCCGGTGGAGTTGTTGGCCAAACTGACTGGCTATATGTCACGTTGCCAAAAGCTTAAACGATGCCAGAGAGGGCGAGAGGGAGGGAGAGAGAGAGAGAGAGAGAGAGAGAGAGAGAGAGAGAGAGAGAGAGAGAGAGAGAGAGAGAGAGAGAGAGAGAGAGAGAGAGAGAGAGAGAGAGAGAGAGAGAGAGAGAGGGAGAGGGAGAAGGAGAGAGGGAGAGAGAGTATGAATAGATACAGTAATGCAAGATGAAAGGATGATCAGTTAACAAAGTGGCCTTTAAAACAAACGGGGGAGGTTGAAAAAATAATCTGATTTGTGACACTATAATAGTTGCTTTTCAACGGCACGTAACGATTAACCAATTAAAACCTTGGAAGCCTGTAATTTGTAATGTTCTTTTTTCTGCCTTTACTGTATACAGTAATCTGGGTGCCGTGTCATTATAGTCCGAAGGTTCATTGTTTCCGAAACAACTAACCCTATCTTTATCTCTAATCAGTGTATGGAGCGACGGTGGCTTAGGGGTAGAGTCAAGGTTGCCGGTTCGAACCTGGGCTCCCCTAGAGTTAAACCCCTTATCCCTTAACTTTTTTTTTCCTTTTTAAACTATCTACAAGCTCACAACCTGTCAATAGATTAGACATGTTAAACTATTTCAGAACCTTTTTCAAATAAAAAAAGGCAAAGAAGGTAGGGATAAGGGGTTTAGCACTTGACAAAAATGGAGCGCTAGGGGTCTTGTCCCTGAACAAGACCCCTAATTGCTCCCTATGTGCTGGTCAGTACCTTGCATGGTTTCTGCTGCCATTGTTAATGTGTGAATGGGATCCACAATCCAGGTAGAGTGCCTTGGATAAAAGCTCTCTATATATGCACCATTTACCATGTTCATCAACCTTATTCTGACAGGAAACGGGGAGAGGATGTGGAGATGTGGAGTTACTTGCAGCAAAATTCGAGGGAAATCGTACCTGGGATGCGCTGTCGATAGCCTATCAGTCGCGAACAATAGCTTGTCGGCCACGCCCGTTCTTCATCAGTAACTATTAAACTGTCCAGAAAACTAAACATAACCTCACAGGGCTTGACATTAACACTTGCCCGGGGCAAGTAAAAAAAATGGTCGGGCAAGTGACGACTGCTACCTGGTTGCCCGATCGGGCAAGTGTGCGACTCAGTGCGCTATAACACAACACGAGATATACAGTATTTGTCTTGAAGGTAGTCATTGCGCTCTTTCCCTGCTTTCTAGCTATCTCTTCCATCTCTCTCCCAGGTCCATTTGGTTCCAAACTATCATTTTGCTGGGGTCATGGACCACTGAGTCTGTGACCACTATGGGAACCACTGATTTGCACCGATTTACAAGTTGAATATTACTGTAGCTGATTGTGACTTAAACAAAACAGTCTTCAACTGAGAAGAGAAATGTTTAAAGCACACAAGCAGAAAGTTAACTTAATTTCAAAATTTGCGATATATTTTGGGAGGCTAGTGGCCATGACCTGAGGGCAAGTAAAACCTGACTTGCAGTCAAGTCATTAGTGTCAACCCCTGCCTCAGTAAAGCTTATGCCTAAACCTAACCATAACTTCAAACCGATACTTGCCGCAGTGGCGAGGATACCTGCCAGCGACCGGCGGCCGGTTGCTGGGTTTGCCGACCGATAACCAACTCATTTACTATCGTTCCTGACTGATTTACTTTCAGCCAAAGTCATGTGCCGCGTTCACAAGTTGATATTGCCCTTCCTGCGAATAATAATGCCTCGTATCTCATAATCGAGGGAGCTCTCGGAGGTTATGCAGTGAAACATTAATGCAGTGTAAGGTGTCAGAGTAAGGTCTCCTGTAACTGTGTTGGCACAAATAACTCCTATTTTGTAAGAAATCCCGGCAACGATTGTGTTAACGGGTCAGTAGATGTTCAGATGACGTGCTAGTGGGCTAACAGCGCAGTTAGCAAGGATGTCATCGTTGTCATCTCTCACCCATGGCTGAACTGCTCTACTCCCAGTCTTAGCAGGCACACAGGGCTCATTAAAATGTCATTAGAAACACCATAGCCCTACATGTGAGCCCAAGAAACCTTTAATATCCTCCTCTCTTCCCTCCAAGGCAACCCCCTCCCCCCAAGACATAAAAGAATGGTTTCACAGGAAGGCTTTTCTTTTCTTTTCTTCATTAGACTACTATGTACAAATGCAGCACTCACTTAAAAGGTTTAATTTTCCAGAGATCGTTATGAAATTACATTTTGCTCATTTTACATGGTCTCTTAATTAACACTCTTGCTGCTAGTATTTTTAATACTTAGTTGCCGCCAGTATTTTCTGATGTGCAACTCATATTTCAAAGTGCCAAAGTTCCATTTCCGGGGGGACATTTTAGATCAGCGCACATGATATGGACGATTCATCTGTTGTTTGCCTCTGAGTAAGATGGCACCCTCCATAGAGTCACTAGGTGACTGCTCTGAGCTGTGGAATATACAGTACGCTGGTTTGACCAAAAAATACTATCTGGGATAAGAAATAGGAGATAATGGCGATAGAAAGAAATGGATAGAATGTGTTTCTATGGGCACGATGCACGATCCTGTGTAACTGTCAACACCAGCTAGCAAGATGCTAACGGCTATTAGCATTAGTACCGTATCAAACAATTGGACTATTAAGGTAAGACTGCCGAAGTTCTAAAGCTTAGATCTTCGACAGTCTTACCTTAATAGTCCAATTGTTTCATACGGTATTGACATAGATCTTTAACAATAGAGCTAATTGTGTTTAATCAATAATATGGGGACTTGCTGGAATAGTTTTGAAATATACTCAGAAAGCAAGTATAGGCTATGGGCACATTGACACTTTACCGTTTTTGCAAGTAAATATACGGTATATGTTAACTATTTGACAGATTAGCAGAAAAGCTATAGGCTCGCTCCCATTAGGTCAATAGTAACTAAAGAATTTATAGAAAATTCTCTGTTCTCTCTCTGTGAATTTGTGCAAATGAATGATATCCAAAGACAGCTTAATGTGTCTACTTTAAGGGAAAAATAAGATGAGTTGATGATGTGTTTCAGTTTTTAAAATATATTTGACAAAATGCGTGGTAACTGTATCTGTTAATATTTTGCTGGGGGTCTTTACTGTATGTGTGTAATGCTGTACAGTATGTGGTTTTTAATATTTTAGATTTTAGCGAGCCCATTTTAGTGAGCCCAGTGCCTCTGACATCATCAACACTACTTCCTGGACTACCTGTTGTCTCCATAGAGTAATAAAATATAGAGAGTGAAGGGGAGTGATAGCCACACCCCCTTGCCGTTTGTTTCAATACAAGTTGCTCAGTGGCGTTTTGAAGCACCCAGAAGACCACCGGAAGTAGGGTGTACTTCCGCATTTGACTACCAAAAATTGGTGGTCAAATGCAGAAGTATTTCCTCCATGAACACGCCTGAAGTAAGGCATCATGGGAAGGGAAGGGATTCATGAACGAGCGCTGTCGAGAACAAAAAAGAGAAAAAAAAGCATCAAAAAACAAGCTTGTGGGTTTGCTGCGGGCTTATTATCTGTCATATAATACATCCGTTATGTTTTCAGACATGGTATATGATATATATATATATATATATATATATATATATATATATATATATATATATATATATATATATATATATATATATATATGTATGTATGATGTGAGGACCGCAGGTTCATCCAGAAAACAACTTAAACACAGAACGCAAACACTGGTTTGCATTCACAAAGCAAACCAGTGTGCGTGCTCTCCTGGCGCTCATGCATTAATTCACGCATCCACAAGGAGGTGTGGTGCATCAAAGCATTATGGGGATTGTAGTCGAGAAAGGCAGTTGAGCCCAGTGTTCATGACACCAGAGACATATTGCATGCATAAAGACACCCGGGAAAGTGTTCTAAATCCTCTGAAGTGGCCACCTTAAATTTAACCTATATACTGTACATCTGCTATTTTCAGTGAAAATCCTAATGAAAAATGCCAACATTTGTGATATATTATAACACAACTCTTGTATTGTATCAGGCGGGGCATGGCATACAGTACAATATTTTCAGATGGCAGTTTGCAGATAAAATCTTGTATCTTTATTATTACAATATATTTTGTCCTGTGACTCTGCTATAGTGTGGCAAAACAAACACCCCACTGCAGCCAACGCCACCCCCTTCTGTGGCAGAGAGAGAGAAAGAGAGAGAGAGAGAGAGGGCGGTTGCATCTGACGATTAGCGAACGCCTTCGTGTCGAAACCATTTCGTCGTCCCCTGAATCATCCGTCTATTGTCCTAATCTGATGAGCTGCTATGATAAGCTTCGAGAGGGAGCGAGCGAGGGACAATATATGGCTATAGGAGAGAGAGAGAGAGAGAGAGAGACGGAGGAATTGCCCGCGTCGTCGGGTCATTGTATTCCAATCATGGAGACGACTGATTGGTATCAGGGCTTGCCTCTCTCTCTCTCTCTCTCTCTCTCTCTCTCTCTCTCTCTCTCTCTCATGTAGATGGAGGAGATAGGCAGGCAGGTCAACAGCCTATTTCTTCTTAGGAAAGAGAGAGGACAGGAAAAGCCGGTGACATCATGGATGCCACTCGGTGGCGGTGGAATCAAGTAACTACTATAAGTAGGCCAGTGGTTTTCGACCATTTTGATATCATAGGGCAGACTATTTATTCAGCATTTTTTGAGCCACAGACCACCATTTGATGACATTTTCAACCAACAGACCCCAAAATTAAAGATTTCCTTTTGTTTTTTTCCAGGCTGGATTTGGAAAACAAAACAGGCAAACATTTGGATCAAAATGACCAGTTCTTCTACCTTTGCTGATTGTGTAGACTTCTTAATTAAAAGTAATAGAGCCCAAAAAATCATAATAGATACTGTATGTAGCTATGTTTTTGCCTTTTCCCCCCTCTATGTTGCTTCTACTTTGATGCTGCAGCTGTTTCCCTGATGGCAGACACTTGCTTTGTGCTGACGGTGCATAACTTTGTTGTTGTCAACAAATCATGAAAACAAAACCTGTGTCAGGCTCAGGAAAGGTGGTGCTAATTTGTGAGGAGAAGGAGGGGGTTGTGTGGTAAGGCAGCGTTTTAGCCAATCACACCAGTCTCCAGCAGCTTCATACTGTATTGAGTGGAGGTGAGGTGGAGTTAGAGGATTCTGTTTTTAAACAAATCTGTTTACAAACACAGTGTTTGTACACACTGAAGTTACCTCTATTACCTTTGAGTGCAAAATGTGAGTACTTTTCTCCACAACAGCCCATTTCTAAGGCGAGGGAGAGTAGAGAGGAGAATGGCAGGGCAGTGACATCGCTGATGGCACTTAGACTCATGGGGCCATGGTGGAGAGTGTCTCTCTCCCCGTTTAATGTGTCCATGGGTGCGTGGTTGCGTGCACACGTCCCTCTTTTCTTTTAGAAGGGCACCGAATCGAAGTGACAGAATAACTTTAGAGACCAACCACCATTTCCTTTTTCCCCCCCTTCCTACAGTATATGACCACCGGCACGCTGGGGCTCAGTTCTTCTCAATAATGGATGATTATAAATAACGGCCGTGCACTTTGCTATATACCTGTTCCTGGCTGGTGAGCACTGGAGTGCTCTCTGCCTCTACCTCCCTCTCAGGGATGTGCAGAGAGTGTTGAAGAGGGGCAGGGGCTGAGATCCCAAGAGAGGGCACTTTTTTTTGGACAACAATAGCGAAAACAAGCGAAAACAGCAGCAGCACAACGTGACACAACAAGTTGCGCTTGTGAGCTTTTAGATCTGCTGTTCCAAGTTCAGGAGACTGAATGCTGCCTTCTGGCGGGCCATGGAAATAAGTGGCATTTGCAGCTACTGGTTATCTATATAAATAAATGAGCGGCCGGCGGCCCTGACTCACCGATAGTGCTGCAAGAACTGGCCAAAAATTACATTCAAATGTTCCTTTTAAACACCACGTGGATTCAAACAAATATTGAATTATTCGAATATCGAATGTACATAATATCAATATGAAATATTGCAGCCTAATATGCTGTAAAACATCGTCTTTGTTTCTCTATTCCTGTCCTGTATTGTCCATGGTTGGTGCTGAGGAATGTGCTTTCTTGGGTCTTGCAAGATCAAATTAATGACTGATAATCATCTTAATATGGTAGCCTATTTTTGTATTAGTTTGTTTTAGTTTATGTGGGCCAGCGTCCTGTGGGAAATTTGAACCTTAAATTGACATTTGAATATTCTTTACATTTAAATATTCGAATATTCTTTCGAATATGGAATATGCATTTGCAGCTCACCAACATCCTCACTCACAATCTCATGTGCCATAATGTCCCCCTCAACTCCATTGGGATCCATTCAAAACAAAAACTTTCCACACTTTTTTTTTTATTGTGAAAAGCACCCTCCATTCAGATCCTTATAGTGATTTTTGACTGCACTGAGGGCATATTCCACCATCTGATACCAGAGCTCACAAATCCTAAAATGTAACTCCTGGAGCAGCTTTGTTTACTTCCTGTTTTACTCTCAGTGGAAAAACACTGGAAGTTTCCTGAATGGGAGTCTATGATAGCGCCAATGTACCTATGGAGAAACACTGAGCCCTGCTGTGCTAGTGCAAAGCAATGCCACACAAGTTGGCGTGCGTTACTGCTGCGTAACGGAACACCTGTGATGCCGCAAGATCCACCCTGGAGGCGAGTTCTGTGAGCAGCGCAGAAGTGCCATTAATGATGGTAACACATGCCCTCGAGTGAATTTATTGTAATTAAACTAAAAGAACTTGAGATTTTAGTGATGGTTCGGTTCTAGATAGTATAACACTTCACAGAGCTGGCGGAGGTGTCTGTAAAAATGCTGAAAAAACACCGGCACCGGCTGATTGAATTAAATCATTAATACCTGGCAATCAGCGTGCCTTTCTCTGGGCGACACGCAGACAGAGCCTTTCTCTGGGCGACACGCAGACAGAGTTGGCGGGCGAGGCGGTGATCCCTCTGATCAGCCAGACGCCTACCCACCGAGATGCACCTGCCCCTGAATAATTCACCGCCATTAGAAGACCTGAGAGCAGCCTTCTGGAGAAAAAAAACCCTGCGTTTTCCATATCAGTGCTTTCTCTCAAACTGTTTAATCTCAAGCTAGGACCACCAGAATGATCTGCATTTGGCCGCGAACCACCATCAGTAAATGACCCCCTACCCCAGCGCCAGTCGATATAGAAGCAGTATAAGCGTATTTGTATTTAGCAAGGTTGCTGATGTTCATCATTGTTTCATTGACAATGAGCACCTTATTGATCAGCCTTATCAATCTAGGTAAGGATTTTCTACTATTTTGTGGAAAGACAAGATACAATGTAATTGTCTCTCGTCATTTAGAGAAGATTTAGAATTAGAACCTTTTTCTCAGCAGTCTCCATGTTTGTAATATGTGATTTTACATTATTTTACATTTCATCAGTCAGTCCGGTGTCTCAGATATCACTGACACAAGGCTACAATTCCCACAGTTCATTGGTGCACTGCACCTCCTTGTTGATGGGAAGCAGGCTGTCTTAAGTCCTATTCAGAGTTTGATTTTTGGTGACCACCACAACCACCGCAAAACTACAATATGAACGGATGCAACATTTCCCAAATGGCGGGGGGGGGGGGGGGGGGGGGGGGGGGGGGCATCACCCGTGGCGCGAAGCGACACGGGCGATGAAGTTGCACCCATACCATTTTCAGTTACAGGACTTTTATTAGGCAAGTAAAGCATCAATAATAACACCAGTTGTTGTTGAAGTTGCAACAGACACGCAGCATGCATAAAGCTAAAGGTCTGACTCAGAGAGTTTTGTTTTCAATGATGAAATGCTGTTGGTTTAGTGGTGACACAGATGTAGTTAATTAGCAGTAGTAGTGTTTCAAATCAGTTTAAATATAAGCACTTTAATTTGAAATATCTTTGGGCTGTTTTGCATGCCATCATGTTTGGTGGGGCACGCTGGGCATTTAGGGGGGCATTGCCCCCCCATGCCCATGCCTAGATCCGCCCCTGCTTAACTCACCGCTGTAGTGGTGCTCACCGGGAACGCCCACCCAACAGAGCTAAACCAATCCCACTGGCCGGAGCCGCCATGCAAGCCATGTTGATTGGTCCAGAGGTTTGTAGCAGGGAGCAGGCTGCTTGTTTTTGACAGCTGGAGGTAACAATAAAAGAAAAGAAAAACGGAGAACGAAGGAAGCAATACGATAATAGAGACATAATGACGTAAATAGTAATAACCATAGAAGGAGCAGAAAGGATTATAATCCTTATAAAGCAGAGGGAAAACAACAAGTGCATTCGAGGAGAATGAGGGAGAGGGGGAGAGGGGCGAGGTGGTGGTGGTGACTGACAGACTATCAATAGCGGTGGTCGCGGTGATTGCCAAAAATAAACTCTGAATGAGCCTTTGCACAGTAGTCCAGGAAGTAGTATCCATGAGCACAGAGACACTGCGCTCATATCTAAAACCACAACACTACGCACATAAAGACCACCAGGAAATGTGTTCTAAAGGCTCAGTCATACTCCACAGTGAAGCGAAACGGCTTCACCGTTTAAGGTGAATTGGGCTTTCACCTTACACAGTGAAAGCAGTGAGGTCTTCATACTCGCTGTGGTGTCCGACTCTGCCCACATGTGGTTTAGAGGCGATGTGTGCTTCAGTACCACTGAAGCAGAAGGAACAGTGGCGGGACCAAGTCTTTTTCCCCGTCCAGAATCACCACTTTTAGCCCTTGTAAAACATTTTGCCCCATGTTTTATAAAGATATTCATATTGCCTGACGTCCATGGACAACATCTCTTCAAATTCATTCCGCCTCTTCTACTTTTTGTTTCTCTCTACTACCTATATTCTACTGTGTCTATCTGTTTTCTATTTGATTCATGTCACTGCCATCAGCTGTGATCAATCAGTGAATGCCCCAGAGTGAACGGACTTGTCGGATAGTAGAAACAGAGAAATGCGTCAGGATGCGCAGTGAGAGCTGTTCACCGCGGTGAATGGCGTCATGTTGTAGTTGTATAGCCCTTAAAAAACTATACCACGGTGATACCCTTATCACCGCAAGTCGCTTCACTGTGGAGTATGAACAAGCCTTTAATCTTCTAAAGGTCGTCGACATTTGGTAACCGTTTACACCAGCATGGACGATTTTATAAATGTATTCCTTGATCGCCTTGTTGTCTCGACTGTTTAGTCGTGATCGACATCAATGAATGGGCTGCTTTACTCAGTAACAACGCGGGTAACGTGGACTCGGCTTGTTATCAGATTGTTTTTCTCTTCTATTGATCATGGAGCTCCTTCTCTATATAAGCGTCACAAGGTAAAGTACAAAGGTTCCACCTCTCGCTGCTTATCCTCTCGCCCCAATCAATGCCCCGCCGCGCGGCTGCGTTGCCTAGTGGACGGACAGACGGTTGCCAGGTTGTGGTTGCCAGGGGCAACGCTTCAGAGGATCCTGCCCGGAGCTCAGCCTCGCACCGCCACCACCACCAGTATAGCTACCATACTGACATGTCAGACAACTCCCTTCTGACACTACACCTCGACCCTCGTTAGCGATAACGAGTGCGGCGATTAACTGTCACCGCGACAACGGTGGCCTTTTTCTGCATACAAGTTGGTTGAGGTCACCGCACGCACACACACATCATTAGGTGGAAACAGCAGATGTACAAAGTCAGGAAGGCAAGAATAAAGTATTGTATAAGCTATAGATACTTTGTTGTGCGATGAATGACGAAAATAGCTTAGAGATGTGTTTGGCCTTGTAGGTTGGCTATTTCTGCTACAACAGTGTGGCACTTAAGGGGTGTGTGTGAAAAAATGAGTGGCCCTCTCCATCGTCAAAGTTGCCCACCCATGCTATGGTGGAAAATATATGCCTTGTGCCATACACTTATATTTAATATCGACACCACGACAATATTATTATTAGCGTATTTATTAGCGTATTTATATATACAGTATATAAATATATACAGTATGTATACGTCGCTCAGCGACGTATACTTGATGCAGACACAATCCTATTTGTTCTCTCAAAAGTCCAAAGAGCACCCGGAGAATTATTATTGGAACGCATTTCATCGCTAACCTTTAAAGCAGCGAAAAAACAAAAGCATCTTGTTTTATTTTTGTCAATCCATCAGGGACGCGGCGGCGGTGGGAAGAAAGATTGAGGTATTAATCCGCTTTGAAGTTGAAAGGAAAACAGTGCGTTTCCACCTGGGAGACGTACACGGCGAGGTGTGGGGGGGGAAGGGAATGAAAGGCAAAAGACGATGATGATGGTTCGTATACTTATAGTTTTCATTACCAGCGCGGCGAAGCCGCTTTCAGAAACACTCTGTCAGCCCCTGGGCTGCCATGCTGCACACCACTTCCTTTGAGCGATCATTTAGGATATAGGCTGTCAAGCGTCAAGCTTTTTTTTTTTTTACACGACTGCAAAACTATATACTGTAGCAAAAAAAATAAGTAATATACCTGTACTTCTGTGCGGTTATACAGAGGTTTTGACTGAAAATGTTCCACAAAGCCCCCAGAAACGGAGCTGACAAGAAAAGCGCCCCGAGATATATACTGACACGCCATTGTTACGATTTGTCGTGATTCAGCTGCAGTGCCTGCCACAGACGTTCGTGACTAAGGGCTGTTTTCACACTTGAAAGAAAAGCGTCTATCTACATTGTTGTGACAAAGGTCTGTCTCCTTACCCATAAGAGCGTTTTTTTTTTTGTTTCATACTGTTGACGGTGTCGTGAGTATTTTTGAGACTCTAAAGTCCCTGCTGGCATCCCCTGGACTAGATAGAGGCCACAGCGCAGCTCTTTGCAAACACGCAGCCCAGCGGCAGAGCCAGGCCAAGGCGGTTTCAACTGGTTGACATTTGCCATCTTTTTTTTTTCTTTTTTAGAGCCAGCTGTGGCCTGTGGAGGAGGAGGAAAGTGGACGGTGGTAGAATTGGGTTGGGGGGAAGGGGAGAGTGGTGGTGGGTAATACACAGGATACATGGTGGAGGAGGAGATGCTAAGGGAAAAGGCCATGCGTGCCGGCCGTCACCCGAAAGAATAGCTGTACAAGGGTTCATCTCTTCGAGCTTCCGGGGGCAGTGCCGGTTCTAGGTATTTAGTAGCCCAATATATGCAAGAATAGTTTATGTTCAAAAATGTCTTTTTAAAATATATAAAAAAAAGAGTTTAGGGTTTTTAAAGGACAACTTTCCATCCACGGTTGGATGGTTGTTATTATTAGCGATAGTAAAAGATGGGTGTTAATTGTTTTACATTCCTTGCTTTCTTTAGTTAGAGGGCATTCAAACATGGTCCTAGATACATACTGTATTTGTTTTCACAATTTTAAAGTGATTTATTATTATTTTTTTATTATCTACTAGAGTCCTAATAAACCCCAGGAAATTATAACTGGCCACGGAAAGTTCACAGGATCTACTGAATGTGAATAAGGCAGCACACCACACTCCACTCTATGCCTTGACCCAGAGGTTCAACATGGCTGTTTGTCACCTTCAGTAGATCATTTGTGACCAGATGTAATGCATATGGGATAGGAGATACATTAAAATAAGTGGTTGTGGCCCTAAGCGACCGCTTATATTGCTTATGCCCTGTCCGGGGGTCCTTGCAGGGTCGAACTGGCCATAGGGAGTGTTATTTGGGACCTGTCTCAGTGGGCCGTGACCGTAGTTTTTACAGGCCTGTATTGTACCTGCATCAGCGAGTGACAAATAAACCCTCTCCTATCATTTATGTTGTGTAAAAGTTGTGGTATTATGGCTCGCTGTTTGTTTGTTTGTTTTGTGTGTGCGCTGACGGAGCAGGCGGTAGAGTAGCTGGTGGTAGAGTAGCTGGTGGTAGAGTAACTGGTGGTAGAGTAGCTGGTGGCAGTAGGCTGGTCAAACTTTTTGTCCCAGTCCAGCCCCGGGTCCTTGAGGGAGTTCCCAGGTCCCAGCCATTTGTCATTTCAGGGCCTAAGGGTGGCGCTATACAGGCAGGCTCCACCATGTGCTATAACTCCGGCGGTGTGTCGCAGCATTTTGAGACGAGAGCCCATCTATCTTGGGTGCAAATTGGAGCTCCTGGTCTAATGGTCACGCCCGAGGGGGGGTGGGGGTGGAGGTGGAGGGGGCCAACGGGGTCACTGAATCAATAGGGTTCATTCCCCAGGGATCATGATGAAGGTAGAGTCCAGCCAGCTGTAGTGCTTCTATATGTTTCATTAGCTCTCCTTTATACTTCAGATCAGTGTTGCCAACAGCCAAAATCCAAAATGCACGTGTGGCACTTCCAAAATGCACTGGAATGCGCTAGAGCAGTGGGTTTTCAACCATTTTCATGCCATGTCCCGATCCGATACCAAAGATCGGGTAGTCATCCGATTTTAGCCTATAGTCCCCCTACTCGGCATCGGGAAAAGGGTCCGATCATTAATCCGATGTACAAATAAACAAAACGAAACGCTATTGCAGCACACACGCACGTGATGGAACACCAGCGCACAACAGCAGCAGAGAGAGAGAGACAGAGACAGAGACAGAGACAGAGAGAGAGAGAGAGACAGAGAGAGAGAGAGAGACAGAGAGAGAGAGAGAGACAGAGAGAGAGAGAGAGAGAGACAGAGACACAGAGAGAGAGAGACAGAGAGAGAGAGAGAGCTAGCAAGCGCAAAGTTAGCTTACCTTACAGTGTCATTATATCCACTTGTTGCTTGCTACTGCCAAAGGCTGCAGCAAAAATGTATAATCCACAAGTGGGTCCATAATCCTTTGCATTTAGAAGGCCTATATTGCCAGCTTGCACGTTGCATTGTACTGGCAGACAGTTAAAAGAGTGCTGCTGCACTCAAAACACAACGTCGCGTCCCGCGGTTATATGAGTAGCCGTGACCCGTTAAAAACTGTTACCACTATCCTTTTGTGGTGCTAAGGTGCAGGTTTCTATAGGTCACCTTTATGATGTGACATACAACACACGTGGGATTGTATTATTCTCCAGTAGAATAATATAGTAAAAATATAGCTGCAAGCAGCAATAAAACGTGACCAAGCAAGCAGCAATAAGGAGTCAGAACAATACGCAGAAGAAGGAACATAAAATCTCAGAAGCAGATTTTTTTTTGGGGGGGGGGGGGGGGGGGGCAGAAAAAAAAAGTTAAAGAAGCTGTTTGTTTCTGTGTCTACAATAAACACTACAGTACTACTTGACAATGATTCACAAGTCTTGACTCCTGTTATTGTAATTAATCATTGCATTATCTTTACAAGTAGTAGTTATAAGTTATTAAAATCGTGAGTTTTCGTAAAAAAGCGTGACCGTGGTGGAGCGCCAAACTTCGCCCCAAACAGGAAGTGGTACTTGCACCTGATTGGTCGATACTATTTCCTGCCATAACTCCTCAATGCTATGTCATAGAGACATATGGGTGACATCATTGGACTAGTAATGAGTCCCTGACACGTCCCTGACGTTGATTGGTGTAACTTCGCCCCGCCCCCTCTTCTGATTGGTCGATACTATTTCCTGCCATAACTCCTCAATGCTATGTCATAGAGACATATGGGTGGCATCATAGGACTCAGTATGGCGTCCCTCACCCGTCCCTGATGTTGATTGGTGTAACTTAGCCCCACCCCCTCCTCTGATTGGTCGATACTATTTCCTGCCATAACTCCTCAATGCTATGTCATAGAGACATATGGGTGGTAGCAATGGACTCGGTATGGCGTCCCTGACCCGTCCCTGACGTTGATTGGTGTAACTTAGCCCTGCCCCCTCTTCTGATTGGTCGATACTATTTCCTGCCATAACTCCTCAATGCTATGTCATAGAGACATAATGGTGGTATCATTGGACTATGTTTTGGCTCCTTGTGACTTAGCCGCGTCCCCTTTTCTGATTGGCCGATATTTGCCCGACACTTGCACGATCGAGGGCCCGTTAATCGCTGCTTGCAGCTTTAATTATGAAATTGTAATCAAGTTGGAGGAAAATGGAGTAAAATAAGTGGTTACTAAAAAAAAATCTTGGTATCGGTAATAGGTATCGGGAATCGGGTGACTACTGAAAGAAAGGTATCGGTATCGGATCGGTATGAAAAAAGTGGCATCGGGACATCTCTAGAGCAGTGGGTTTTCAACCATTTTCATACCAGGGCCCACTGTTTATTCTGCATTTTAGCCATGGAGGACCATCGTTTGATGTTGAGATTAGTCTCTCAGCCTAATTTAGGAGAAATAACTGACAAAATGTTGGTCAAAATAGCAATTCTTCTACATTTTCTAAATGTGTAGATTCTTGAAAAGTAGGTAATTCAGATGGTTAAATATGATTTAACTCTTGAGAGTGTAAAATGAAACCAAACGGACCCTTTCGGGTCTGTTTGGTTTCATTTTACGATATAAAAGGGTCCATTTGGTTACCTATAGTATGGTCCTTTCTAGGAAGGTAAGGAGGACTCTATCATAGGAGGAAAAATGGTGAAAAACGAGGGTTGTATCTCTGGCACCTGTCAACCAATTTCGCCCCAGCTCACCAGCAAAAAAAGCACTAGATTTTCCGCCAGGAGTTTTTCACTAATTTTGGCGCTAGTGGGGTCTGGAAAAGAGCTAAATATAGCGACAAATGTGCCAAGTTGGCAACACTGCTTCAGATCAGCGTTCCTCCTGTTCTCTAGGATCCCTGGAACAGAGTTGTAACTCTGTGAAGGAAACTACTAGTACAGTGGTTTTCAACCATTTTGGTCCCAGGGCCCACTATTTATTCAACATTTGAGCCACCATTTGAGGACATTTTTGCCCCACAGACTTAAAACTAAAGATTTCTTTTGCTTTTTTCCACAATACCAGGCTGGATTTCAGAAACCAAACAGGCAAACATACAGATCAAAATGACCATTCTTCTAAAATCTCTAGTTGCGTAGACTAAAATGAATATTTTAACTCTTGAGGGTGTAAACATTTGGTTTCATTTTTACGCTCTCAAAGAGTTACATCTGGTTAATTTAGCTGGAACCCTCTCAAGGACCACTGGTGGTCCCTGGACCACTGGTTGAAAACGACCATACTTGTAGTAAAAATAAAGTAAAAAAAAAACAAAGAAAAAACACAACTACTCCTTAATAGAGTGGTTGCAACACTCAAAAATATGGTTTCATATGATGAAAAATGGAGACGTCGCCAGGGTCGAAAGTGTTTACTGTGTGCAGTCTACCTTCTCTTTTGCTTACGGGTCAAATCCCTGCTGTGAGGTTTGTACTCAAGCTTGTCACAGTTTTAAGCAAAAAGAAAACCCAGGTGATGCAAGAAGAATTGTGAGATAAAATGCAGCATATTTTCGCATCAGGCTGCAGGAATAGGACACGCAGGAAAATGAACCGTTATATAGCTGTGGTTTTCAACCATTGGTTACGGGGACCACCAGTGGGTCTTGATTTGGTTCCAGGTGGTCTCCAGCTAAATGATGGAGAGCTGTTAGCCATATGGACCCCTATAGAGATCTTTAACTCCACCATATTCAGTATACTGTAGTTTGGCTGCATGTTCACATCGCTCACTATGGACTAGCAATAGTCTATAGATTCATCGCTATCATGCCAGCAGTTATTGATAAATTGCGATTTAATAACGCCACCATTTTTCAATGATAAGCTCTTATTTTGAAGAGCTATATTTCCAGGAAGGAAGTGAACATTTTATGTTAGGGTGATTTTTAGGCCGGTTTTACTTTTACACTGGCAAGATAGAAATCTGATTGGTCTAACAGGTCACATGAACGAGATAATATATATATATATATATATATATATATATATATATATATATATATATATATATATATATATATATATATATATATATATATATATATATATATATATACACTTTGTATATATACTTTGTATATATGAATCAGATTCCAAGCTCAATGTGGTTTAGTTTTGATTCAGGCTGGATTTGGCTGCCAGTGTAAATCAGGAGCGGATGTAACATTTCCCAATTGGGGGGGCAAGAGAAAATGGGTGCGACTTCATCTAAGCATCAATCATAACATCAGTTGTTGTTGAAGTTGCAACAGACACGCAGCATGCATAAAGCTAAAGGTCTGACTCAGAGAGTTTTCTGTTTTCAATGATGAAATGCTGTTGGTCTAGTGGTGACACAACTGTAGTTGCTGTAGTTAGTTGCAGTAGTAGTGCTTCAAATCATTTTAATTTAAATACAAGCATTTTGGAATATCTTGGATTGTGCCCCTACGGGGCACAGGTCTCCACCGTCCGGGCTCAGCAAATGATGATATTATTCTAATATATATAAAACACTAATCACACACGGGACGCAATGACGATATTGATGATGTCATTCTTAAAAAAAAGGGTTGAAGTGTAAGATCAATATATCATATGTGTCAATTATTCACAATTTAAAAAAAGGCTAACAATTGATGTTATTGTTATAATTTATATTGTTATAATTTATATAATTTATATAAAATATGAATGAATCTGAAATTTGTATTTAATTTCCGTTTGGAAATAAAAAATCATTCAAATATTCGAATAAAAAAAATAAAGAAAATAATCCAGGTAATCAAGATTATATATAAATGAATTTTAGTCATATTTGCAGCATTTGGAAAAACTTTCAAAAAAAATAAATAATAAAAATAATGAATATATTTGTTGATGCATTCAATGAAGTCAAAAAAATAAAATAAATAAAATTGTCAACTGTCAACTGTCCTTTATATTGATGAGTGTAACGTGCCTTACAAGTTAAAAAGAAATGTCTTTTGATGCAAAATTCCAGTATGCAATTATAAAATATAAAAGGATTGGTTGAAAAAAACTTATGTAAAATCTGATTCGTCATCGAGCTAATATTGCTGATCAGTTTTTTGTTGGCCCCCCATACCGGGCCCTCGTAGCGGGCCTGTATTGACATTTTCATTGTTCTCGGCCGCGGGCCTTTCACCGAGACCTCTCTTCCTCCACATTCCTAACGTGCTCCCTCAGCGTGGCTGACATATGGTCACATGGTCAGGGTCGCTTGCGTCCGTTCTCAAAAACTTGGTTTGTCATGACTAGTGGTAATTGATGTAAGTCACCGACTGCATGAATGCTGATGTTGCCAAAAGGAGAATTTGAGCCAGTGATGTCTTTAAGTCTTCTGTGAATCTGATATAATAAATCTGTTCCAACCATTGATGCTTCATCAATAATTAATAACTTCATGTTTCCCAGACGTGAATGTAATATGTTTAGTACGTCCACTTTCGGTGATTGGTACTTTTTGAGTTGAATGGCTTGTGGTGTCTGTGGGTTGAGTATCAATTTCGCGCTAAATGACGCTGACAGAGATCGGCCTCCATAATCAGATACGTGAGCTCTTTTGATTTCCACTACCGGGTTAGAGGAGCCATCGAATTCTTCTGCCTGCTTTGCCCACAGGGTGACTTTTACTTCTTTGCGGCTGTTGTCCACCAGGGTGATTTCTCTTCTGCAAGTCTCTGTGCCATATTTCGTTATGATACAAGACACGTCATTGGCTTTGTTACATATTCCAATGACATTAACAAAACTATCCGGTTGTTTGTTCGCTAGTTCGGCGATCGAAGTAAATATGAAATCAGAGTTAAGTTGGGGGATGTTTGAATTCTCGTCACAGGGTACAATGCAAGATGTGTTGTTGAGTATAATTTCGTATTTCTGTTTAGATGTGGAGAACCGCTTATCCATTGCCTTTATTGTCGCTTTCGAAATGAAATAAATCTTTCCCTCCTGCACCACACAGAAGAACTTGTCCACGTCTTTGGTAAAGGCTGTGACCTTTATTGCTGCTGTTCCATCCATGATTTCAAATGAGAAACGCCTTCCAATTCCTCTGTCATTACTCCATTTGATGATTTCCGTCTTGTTATGTACACGACCTTGAACCGTCCACTTGGTTTGCGATGTATTCAATGAAATTATAGGCAAAACATTCAAGTCACATTTAGGTTGGACACAGGCCTTTATGGGACCGTTGCAACTGTCAAGACTAATAGCATATACTTTTTCTGGAGGTGTATGCACTTCATATTGTTCTATCGAGCTCATCGTACGTTTAAGATGGGAAGGGATTGCTCTGTTCTTACTCGTGCTATCTATATCAGGAATCTTTTCCTGAAAATCTATTGTCGAGCTGTTCTGAATATTTATCGTCACATCACGCTGTTTTTCATCTGTTTTCTGACTAGTAGACATTTTGATTACTACATTAACAATATCAAAATATCGCAAGAGTTCAACCTTAAGTAGTGATATTTATGACATCATCACAACTTTATTGCTTGCATAAAATTGGATTGGACAAACATATAAGGTTAGATCAACTAGATCAGCATTTGTTGCAGTGCAAATAAGAGGACATGGCCTACTTGTGTGTAAGTGGAGCAAGCTAATATTCAAGACATTAGTTATAAAGGTCTGTTATCCACGTCGTCATTACACCACCATCTAAACATAGCGGGCCCTCGTAGCGGGCCTGTATTGACATTTTCATTGTTCTTGGCTGCGGGCCTTTCACCAAGACCTCTCTTCCTCCACATTCCTGACGTGCTCCCTCAGCGTGGCTGACACATGGTCACATGGTCATGGTCAAAAGTTTTGTTATGACGTCATGATGTGCTTCTAGAAAAATTCTCACAAAAAAAATTATATCAACTTCTGATATTCTACTATCCTTTTTAAAATCATCTAAATGTGGTAAATAACGATGGATGTTCATTGTATTTCATAACAGTTCGAAATAAAAAATCATTCAAATTTTTTCTAAGAGTTCTATAAAAAAAATGTATGGAGTCAAGTTTGGTGCAGACTGCAGGAGTACAAAATTCAAAATAGTTTCTAAAAAAAAGTGATTCTGGACTGTTATCATTATTTTGATAAATCCAATTCTACATGTATTACATCATGGTCCGAATAGTAGGCATCCGTTACATCTGTGGAAACTTTTTCAGAATTGTTGACATATACATGGTCTAGGAGTGAGCCATAGTCTGTGGTAGGTGTGGAAACAAATTGATGAAATCTGTATTTCAGCATGATGTTCAGAATAATGTCACCTTGATCACTTAATCTGTTGTAGTTGAAGTCTCCTAGTACAATTGTCAAAACATTTTTTTCTAATGTTTCTAGAAATTGAGAAAGCTTGTCAATGAAGTCTGAAGAATTGAAAGTCGGACGTCTGTACAGGGTGATGATATCAACCCTGGTTTCATATTTCGTCAATGTCACTCTTGTGTATTCCAAATCTGAAAAATTTGTTTTCATGTCCTTTGGAAAAAGATCATTCTTTGCTATACATAAGATGCCACCTCCTTTTTTTCCGTTTCTGTCACATCGGAATTCGGTGGAATTGTCTATGATGAGGTCTTCTTCAGAAAGCGTTGTTGACGATTTCAGAAAAGTTTCCACAAAACAAAGTATATCAGCTTGTCTTATTCTTATATCATTTTTCAAATCTTCTAAATGTGGCAAATAGCGTTGGATGTTCATCAGAACAATTCTTAATGAAGAATCTTTTCTATCAATTTTTATTGGTGGTGACGGCTTTAATTCAGAACTGCGTAGTCGAAGCATTTCTGTCTCTACTTTTGGATTAGCTCTGATGTGTTTCTCATCGAATTCGAGGAGGTAGAGACCGTTTAACGAAGTTACCCGACTGAGTGCGACATAGACCTGTCCTGCATTCCATCTTCGTTGTCCTGCTATTGTCACTACAATTTTTTCTAAAGTTCTTCCTTGAACTTTATGAATTGTACATCCCCATGCTAAAGTGAAAGGAAACTGTTCTCGTGTAGCATATACAGTCTTTTTGTTTCTAATGGTGAATTGAGCAGTATGCTTTTGTATAGGTACTGCTTGGGGAAAGTCTTGTTTGTACTGACTTATGGCTTTGGCACCTTTTCCTATTCTGTCGCTGTCAAATTTCACTAGGATAGTCTGAACTGTGTTTTCGTTTAAAATAATCTGAACAATTGTACCAGTTACTCCATTAGAAAGTCCGTCAGAAACGTTGATGTTGCATGTCAACATGACCCTGGCTCCAACTGCTACTCTTACAGTTTCTCGTAATCCTCCGGTTTCTGATGGCTTGCTTGGCATTCTAATCTTAAGTAGTCCTGTTTTGCAATCTTTCTGAGAATCAATGGCCGTGATGCTGAATATATCTGTGGTCAATGTCTTTATTTTCTCATCGTTGTGTAAATCTGCTTCGGCGTTTGTCGAGAAGACGTGGAGTGCTTCTTTCGGATATGATATGTCACTTTTGTCCACAAGTCTTGTTTGTAACAACTTAATGTCTTCTTCTGTGTGTTTACCAATACGTACTCTTTGGAGTAACTCTGCATACGGTTTGTCATCCTTTTGACGCATAATTTCCTCAAGTTCAAAAAGTTTGAAGTTTTCTCTCCATAATGACCCATAAATGCTTGCATAAGCATCAGAGTGGTTCTCAAAAATTTGGTTTGCCTTGACTGGTGGTAATTGATATAAGTCACCGACTGCAAGAATGCTGATGTTGCCAAAAGGAGAATTTGAGCCAGTGATGTCTTTAAGTCTTCTGTGAATCTGATATAAGAAATCTGTTCCAACCATTGACGCTTCATCAATAATTAACAACTTCATGTTTCCCAGACGTGAACGTAATGTGTTTAGTACGTCTGCTTTCGGTGATTGGTACTCACATGATCTTGTTGGAGTTAATCCAAGGGCTGAATGAATAGTCATTCCATCAATGGCGAATGCTGCTATTCCAGTATATGCAGTTAGTAGAACACAAATTTCCTCAGGTCCGAACTCGCGTGATAGCAACCGATTGGTTTCATAATGAAACAGTTTGATTATGTGACTTTTTCCTACTCCTCCAGGTCCACTTAAAAATATCTGGTAGCTCGGATGGGGTGTACCGTTTTTCAAAGAAATGATTGTCTCTTTGCACCATTTTCTATGGTATTTCACTATTTCCATTTGCTTTGAAGTCAATGATCGCATCATCTTCAAATATTCTTCACGGCTCAATAATGTTTTCTTTCTTTCACAGGTGAAACGTGCTTCTAATTCTGAAATGATAGCGGAATGTCCAACATCAAGATCCACATTTTCTCTGTCATTGTTCTCTGTGTCTCTTTCTAAAACTTTTCCTTCATTTGTCTCTATGGCTCTTTGGTATTCGTTATTTGCTGCAATTAAATCCCAGGCATCTTCTGGCGGTTCCATTTCTGTCATCATTGTTATTGCCTCTTCTAGTTCTTCTGTCTCCACATTGAATTTCTTTTCATTTCCCTGTATTTCTTTTCGAACATGAATGTAATGATCTTTGAAAGAAGAGAAATTATTCTTCAAGTCTTTTTCTTCTTCTCTCCAGGGTAAATACAACATTAATAGGTTTCTGTATTTCTCTTCTCCTTCTTTTTTTTCTTTGTGAAATCTAATTATACAATGTCGTCTTCGGGCTGTCATTTCTCCAAGACCTCCTTTCAAAGTTATCCGAGATGGATATCCATTTTGAGTCCTGTCTTCATGCGTATCATTTTCTTCTTCCATGGAGACGATATGATCACAATGATCTATTCCCTTTTCCCCTTTTGCTGATACATATGTGGCTGCAAATTCAGCCAGACACATTCCATTTATTGAGTCCGGTCGTGCTTCATACCTATCCAAAAGTGATGTGCAGAAAATGTTTTCTTCATCATTGTTCATTTCTTGTATTACATTCTGAGGTTTAAATAGTCTAACTCTTCTGTGTCTGGGTGCTGTGTTGACAAACACTACCTTTCTGCTTCCTCTTTTCAAGGGAAGCGATAGTAATCTATACGCTGCTTCCTGTGCACTTACTTCTCTGTTATTTAGAAATGCATAACCTACCTTTTTTAGTTGTGTGGTTACATCTTCTCCTCTGTTATCATTTGCAACTTTTTTTAACAGTTCACTCATTGCTCTTTCTGATTTCAACATGTAGCTTGTCATGTACATGATACAGGAGTACACATCCGTTACAAATTGTATATCCATATTTCCCTGCCATGTTTCTAGGATTTTCTTGTTGTAATAATTGATCCAACGTTCTTCCGGTTTCCTCTTCAGCACAATTTTTCTTCCTGACCTCATGATCGACAGAGCCCATTGATATTCCTCTTTACTGACACCTGCTTGTTCAAGCAGTTTTTCTAAAGAGATATTTTCTGCAATGTTTTCAGTAATCATTGTAGTTGCTACTTTTTCCAAAATCATTCGTCTTCTTTTAAGAATTTCATCTTTTCTTGGGTCTTTCTCTTCTGTTTCTTTGGCTATCAAGGTGTCATTACTTGGTAGGTGTGGGAAGTTGAATCTGCAGGAACCTCGTTTTCTGCATGCGCTAGAATGATTGTGTTTTTGTAACGACAGTACTAAATCCTTCAATATGCCTTCTTCTGCTGGAATTTCACATGTCTGGTGTTTATCAATGAAAGTGGCAACTTCTTCATCTGTGTTTATGCCAATTTTTGGAGCATCCTTTATCCACAGTAAACAATGCGCATGTGGTGATCCCCTTTGTTGGAATTCTGTGCGTATGAAGTAATCTTCAAGTTTTCCGAGAGGATTTGATTTTCCTCCAAGAAATTCTTTGAAATATGTACGTAGACGATAATCAAATTGACGCGCTGCTGTTACTGGATTACGTCGTAACCATTTGCATTTTTCTTCAAAATTCATGTTTTTCACATCTTCCGCGGTTAAATTCATTCCATATTCTTTACCAATACTTTGTATGACTTCCGGCCATTTCATGTCTGCAGCACTCAATGTTAAGAAGAACGTTGGTATTCCTATTTGTCTAACTGTAGCTAGTAAATCATAAAGAACTGTTTGCCAATAAGCTGGTGATCCTCTTGAGTTTTTCGGAAAATTGAATGCCTTTCCGGCATTCAATTTCTCCTCTGTTATCTTCTCCTCTGTTATCATTTGCAACTTTTTTTAACAGTTCACTCATTGCTCTTTCTGATTTCAACATGTAGCTTGTCATGTACATGATACAGGAGTACACATCCGTTACAAATTGTATATCCATATTTCCCTGCCATGTTTCTAGGATTTTCTTGTTGTAATAATTGATCCAACGTTCTTCCGGTTTCCTCTTCAGCACAATTTTTCTTCCTGACCTCATGATCGACAGAGCCCATTGATATTCCTCTTTACTGACACCTGCTTGTTTAAGCAGTTTTTCTAAAGAGATATTTTCTGCAATGTTTTCAGTAATCATTGTAGTTGCTACTTTTTCCAAAATCATTCGTCTTCTTTTAAGAATTTCATCTTTTCTCGGGTCTTTCTCTTCTGTTTCTTTGGCTATCAAGGTGTCATTACTTGGTAGGTGTGGGAAGTTGAATCTGCAGGAACCTCGTTTTCTGCATGCGCTAGAATGATTGTGTTTTTGTAACGACAGTACTAAATCCTTCAATATGCCTTCTTCTGCTGGAATTTCACATGTCTGGTGTTTATCAATGAAAGTGGCAACTTCTTCATCTGTGTTTATGCCAATTTTTGGAGCATCCTTTATCCACAGTAAACAATGCGCATGTGGTGATCCCCTTTGTTGGAATTCTGTGCGTATGAAGTAATCTTCAAGTTTTCCGAGAGGATTTGATTTTCCTCCAAGAAATTCTTTGAAATATGTACGTAGACGATAATCAAATTGACGCGCTGCTGTTACTGGATTACGTCGTAACCATTTGCATTTTTCTTCAAAATTCATGTTTTTCACATCTTCCGCGGTTAAATTCATTCCATATTCTTTACCAATACTTTGTATGACTTCCGGCCATTTCATGTCTGCAGCACTCAATGTTAAGAAGAACGTTGGTATTCCTATTTGTCTAACTGTAGCTAGTAAATCATAAAGAACTGTTTGCCAATAAGCTGGTGATCCTCTTGAGTTTTTCGGAAAATTGAATGCCTTTCCGGCGCGCATCATCTCATTCATCTTTACTTTTGATTTCATCATTCCTGCAGTAACCCTTTCTTCTTGGAATTTTTCTCCTTGACTCTGTCGCACAGCTATTTGAATCTGGTCTTGGACATCTTGAGCTTCTACTATGTATTGAGCCGTTAAGAGATAATCTATGTCTTTTGCAAATCTACCCTTGGAATGTAAAATACGTTGTTGAAAATATTTCCTATGTGTAATTCTTTTTCTCCTTTGTGAGTTCAATCCTCCATTTCCAAATGGATATTTACATGGATTTGCTAATTCTTCAAAGTTTTCGTCTTGGTAGAATGAACGTGGTTTTTGATGTTCCGTTGGAGCAATGTGTATTGTGATGTCATCTTTGAGGAAGTTTTCTTCCTGAAGTAAAGTATCATATGGAATTCCTCTTATCTTTCCAATTTCTTCAAATCTTTTTCTGTCTTCTTCATCTTGCTCTTCTTCGATGTTTATATCTGTTTCCTGTGGAACATCTGACTTCTTCTTCTCTTGATTTCTTCTTTCACCATATGATCCCGTAATACCGTCTTTCTTTTTGTTGTCATTTTCTTCTAACATTGTCATGGCTCTCCATAAGTCTTCATTTTCTTTAATCCATTCTTCTTCCCAATCTTCGCAGATATCAATCTTTGCATATAGAGGATTGTTTTTCTTTAGCCAAACTAATGCTTCCAAGACTTTTTTCGGTCGAACGTATTCATATATATAGTGTCCTGTATATTCTAATTTCCTTTTCAGTTTTAATGGAACAACTTCAAGAGAGTCAGGAAGTCTTGGCAATATTTTGATAACGGTGTTCAAATTTGATGGCACATTAACTGCATTACCATGAATTGCTTTTTGTCCTCCTCTCGGTAAACCAATGAGTTTCATGAAGTGTATTCTTTGACTTATTAATCTTTCTTCTAAAGGCCGTAATTCCTGCAGTTCTTCTGGGATATCATCCAAGGATAATTCGTTGGCCCAGGATTGCGAAGGCAATGTTCTTCTTTTCAAGCATCGGTGACAGGTGTGGCATATCCAATTCTCATCAATTGATGTCTTCTTATTAAGAACTTTTTCAGTTTCATCTCCAGCTTTGTAATTCTCACATTTATATTTCACAACCGTTTCTCTGTAAAGCAAGCGTTCACAACAGAAGCATACGTAATTTGGTCCACTTTCCGCGATTTTCTTTAAGAATGCAAGTCCTGATTCATCAATTGTTGTCACATGTTCTTGTTTTGCCCTATTCTCTTTCTCTCGTTTTTCTTTTTTTCTTTCTCTTTCATTCTTCCGTCGTAGATTCTTGTCATCTGCTTTCTCTTCCTTCCGTTTTGTTTTCATTCTTATTCTATTTCTCTCCCTTTGACTTATGAGTGTTGCTCCTCTCTGTCCTAAGTTCTTTCCTTTTTTTCTCCTCTTGCCTTTTCCTTCTACATTAGACTGCTGAATTCTCTTTTCTCCATTTTTCACTTCTCTTCTTTTTTCTGCTCTCGCTTCCCTATCTTGTCTCTGTCGAAGTTTCTTCCTTACTTCCGTTTCCTCTTCCCGATACTTTTTCTGTCTGTTTCTCTTCCTACTTAGATTCTGTAGCTTCTTTTCATCGTCTTCCTCTTCCTCCCGTTTCCTTTTCATTTTTTGTCTATTCTTCTCCTTTTGATCTTCTTTTTGATCTTCTTTTCTTTTTTCCTCTTTCGCTTCCCTGTCTCGTCTTTGTCTAAGTTTCTTCGTTTCTTCTTTCTCCTTCTCCCGATACTTTCTCTTTCTATTTTTCTCCCAAATTCTTCTCTGATGTCTTTGTTCCTCAAACTGACGAGTTATGCTTTCACTCTGCTTTCCTATTTGAAATAGCAATGACTCCTGATATTCTACCCCATAGCTTTCTTCAGCATTCATGGATAAGTCTTTGCCCCAAGATTGCGAAGTCAATTTTTCTCTCTTCTCATGACCTTTCCTTTCATTCCATTCTCCTTTATGAAATACTAATAATTTCTGAGATTCTTCCCCTGTGCACTCTCGATCATATATCCTCAAATCATTCTTATTTCCATCTACTGTATGAGAAGACAACATTCTTCTAACGACCTATTGATTTTTATTAAACAATATTTTTAGATTAGAATGTCATCTTTCTTTCTTATATATGCTATGTATTACATCATCTTCTTTTCATTATGTACAAAAATCTCTATTTCACACTTATATCTCCACCGTATCTCTTACCTATGACCTCATCATGACGTCATCTCCAGCTCAGGTCTCCTCCTAGAGACCTGTACCCAGGTACAGATTCAAGACAGATAGTCGTGCAACAGACAGACTTAGGACGTGCACGGACAGAGAATGATTACCTCATCATTCTTTAATCATGGGACAGACAGATTCGTGCACGGACGGAGGGCGTTTTATAGTTCCCACCTTCATCATGACCTCATCATGACGTCATCTCAAGCTTAGATCTCCTCCTAGAGACCTGTACCCAGGTACAGATTCAAGACAGATAGTCGTGCAACAGACAGACTTAGGACGTGCACGGACAGAGGGCCTTTTTCAATCCCTTTTATAATGATTACCTCATCATGCTGTAATCATGGGACAGACAGATTCCTCGTGCCACAGACAGATTTAGGACGTGCACGGACGGAGGGCGTTTTATAGTCCTCCACCTTCGGTGACCACCTTCATCATGACCTCATCATGACGTCATCTCAAGCTCAGATCTCCTCCTAGAGACCTGTACCCAGGTACAGATTCAAGACAGATAGTCGTGCAACAGACAGACTTAGGACGTGCACGGACAGAGGGCCTTTTTCAATCCCTTTTATAATGATTACCTCATCATGCTGTAATCATGGGACAGACAGATTCCTCGTGCCACAGACAGATTTAGGACGTGCACGGACGGAGGGCGTTTTATAGTCCTCCACCTTCGGCGGAGACAATAAGCATTTTGAAATATCTTGGGTTGTTTTGCATGCTATTGTGTTTTGGTGTGGCGCGCTGACGTCATCACTCCAAGATGGCGGCACGTGCCGCTCCCGCCATCTAGCGGCGTTTCCAAGAACTGTACTCAGAACAGTAGTCTTTTAATAGCAACAGGAAGTACGTCATCACACCAATATGGCGGAGGCACTGGGGGCTGGTTGTTTCCATTGGACTTAATGGAAGTGTCGCCTCTTTATATAGAATCTCTTTGCCTTAGTCACTGTCACTTCCTGTTTACATATTATTCAAAGCACTGTAGTAAGATGGAAGCCTCCACGGTGCCTGCTCTGAGCTGTGGATTATACCCTGTTTTCACCAAAATGCAGGGAATTGAAAGAAACAGCCGCACCCATTTTCTCCTGCCCCCCCCCCAAATTGGCAAATGTTACATCCGGCTCTGGTTACACCCGAGTGGAACGGAAAACTTAATTAGCACGGTATAAGGCCGGTGTTTTATCCTGTGCTACTTTTTGCTGTGGAGAAAAGGTCTTGGTGTTTTCAGAGTGTCTGCGAGGGCCTCTGAAATGAGGTCTGGGTGTCCCTGGGGGTGCGTGCACCGCACTGCTCTCTACACTTGATGTAAATAAGCCTAGCTGTCTATCTTTCTCTCTCTATAGTTGCCTCTGGGCTCAAGCAAACCCGTGGATTTGTTTTCTGGGAAAGCAAACAACAGTGATAGTACGTCCAGTATGTATCCTTCTGTCTGCAACGCCGCAATAAGCCGTCTATGATGCTTCGGAGTCATAGGCGATTTTAGGCTCTCATTGGAATACATTCATTCCAATGTAAATATCATGGACATAAATACTTCATTTTTGGAACCAGACCTTCAAAATCTCTTCCAAATCCATCAACAAGGCATTAGTGCTGTATAGTTGGCCTCATTTTAGCGTTCGAGCGTTCGAACCTTCGCTAAAAAAAAGCAGCATGCTACTACCCCCCGCCCCCCGCACGCCTCTACTAACTATTAACATCGTGCATGTTGTCATCGGTAGCTAAGTTTTCTACTGCCCTGTGATGTGACTGACATTAGTGAATACATCAGTCATGACACCGCTCTCCTTTCTCTCCCTTCTGATGAGACCGATCCGAAATTACAAGTAACAATTTGTTCCCCCTAACTGTTTTCCTTTGTTGTTGTTTTTGGCCACCAGGAGGGGAGAGTGCCCCCCTGGCCCTAATACCCTCCTAAAAACGCCACTGTTTGGAGTTGAGTCAATTTGCTCTGCTATAGCTCTAAAAGCAATATTTGCTGTTGTATAATTGTGTTTTTCTTTGCTTGGTGTTCTGAATTGGCTCATGTCGCCTGGCTAAAAGCTCTGAGAGTGCAAACATTGGCCATGCAGGGATAATTGTAGCGTGTTGCTCACACGCCATTTGCTAACAGCCACGCAAACATATGGCCTCTACTGTGACTCTCAACTAGCTAAAATGATGCAGACTACTTAGCAACCAACGGGACCCTTAAAGAGATCATTTTTGTTTCATCTTACATCCGCAAGAGTTAAATTATTGTTAAACATCTGCATCACTAGTCTACAGTCTACATACACAATTACAGAACTTTTATTTTGGTCGATGTTTGCCTTATCTTCCATTCCCTAGGGTCAATCCAGCATGGGATTGTGGGCATAATCTGAACCAAAAGACAAGAGAAAAACGGTTTGGATCCGGGAGGCAAAAAAAACATCTCATCAAGCGGTGGCATATGGCTCAATTGCCAAATAAACTCGATCTGCACTCGGAAAAGTGCCAACTTGCACATTGCACACAAGTAGGCCATGGCTTACTTGTGTGTGAACGGAGCAGGCTAATACTCATGACATCAGCTATAAAGGTCTTTTACTTACATCACCATTACATCATCACCCAAACCGGCCAATCGGAGTACCTCGAGGGACCAACCTTCCGACCACCGAACACGATCGCCTTACTTGTGTCCGCCCCAGTCACGCAATTGAGTGGGGATCTAGTGATCTGCACTCTGAGTCGGAAGAGTGCCAACTTGCGCATTGCGCACAAGTAGGCCATGGCCACCTTGAGCACAAGCAGAACAAGTGACCAGAGATACTGAGAGTATCTCTTTAAGAGAAACTCTCAGTATCTCGTCGAGATACACGTAGAGATCGCTTAAAGGTAGGGGAAGTGATTTCACTTTTGTCAGATATCACCCAAAAAATATTTTTTTTCTGTTAAAATGCTCTATTATAAGGTGTGGAAACCACATATGGAGTTTCCCCCTCCCCCACGTTAGCAGAGGAGCTAATAAAAGTTCCCCAGGTCACCACAATTCTCCTCCAATCAGGAGAGAGCAGCAGGTTCACATAGTGTAGCTACTTTTGGGGGCCCCTAGTGCACCAGGCTGGTACTACACCATGAATTTCAAATCACTTCCCCTACCTTTAAAGGTAGGGGAAGTGATTTGAAATTCATGGAGAATTGTGGTGACCTGGGGAACTTTTATTAGCTCCTCTGCTAACGTGGGGGAGGGGGAAACTCCATATGTGGTTTTCTTATTGCCCCTGACACCTTTGACACTTTAAATAATTAATGACCTTGATGACCTTGACACATTTTTGACGCTTTATTTAATCCCCAATGATTATGACATTCATTTCAGGCGATAAGCATTTTTTTTAGCATGATCGGCTAATGGCATGTACTACTCACTTAGTAATCTTACTCTATGACCGTAGATGCGCTTCATTTCCGGCCATCGTCCGCATTACTGCCACATACTGTGTTATCAAATGGTATATGATCAACTCTACAAATGACAAGTATTTGGAATTATATGCTTTATTTGATTGGCATCAATTTGATAAATAAAAAATATGCAAATTGGGGAAAATTGTTGGCATTATGAGGAATAGTGGAGTGGACAATAAGAGGGTCAATTCCGTCACCTTACATCATCCCCTAACCGGCCAATCGGTGCACTTCGAGGAACAACTGACTGTCGGTGGTTGTGAACCGATCACTTTACTTGTGCTCACCCGCTCTGCTTGCGCAAGTAATAACCATATTCTGTCATGACAAGGGTTGAAAGGTGCGGCGCTACGTGTGGTTGCAGGCCCTCTTCTGTAGTGTATGTGCGCAGCATAGATAAACAAACCGTAACTTTGGTGCTTATGTTTGGTGGCGATGGCTTTTTATCTGGGTTGAGATGTAATAAATAACAGCCCGGGTTGAGCTAGGATGATGATGCTGGAAGTAGATCTTGTTCCCTCTTCTTCTTCTTCTGAAATACACGGAAAATTTGTGTTTTCTCTTTAAAAAGCGAAGGCAGATAGATGATATACCAGCACACATCTCCGCTTTACTGCTACTGTTCAAACAACCTCTAGGTTATTGGCCTACATTGTGAGGAGCATATAAAGAGCTCAGAGTGGATGGAGGGCATTCCGTTTTAAGTACAGTAGCGGCGAGAAAACAGAGGGAGAGAGAGAGAAAAAAAAACCATCACGAGAGAAGAGAGGGGAGAATAGAGTGGATTTGGATGTAAAAAGCCGACAGAAAAGAGCAGAGAGTGGAAGAGTGGAAAGCTATAGGAGAGGCGGCGGCGCGATGCATTTGGTGGTGAACATTTTTCACCCGTGACTGTGGGAGCCACTGACACATGAAATATGAGAGACAGCAGCACTCCCCATGACTATTTATAGCAGCCAGAGAGAGAGAGAGAGACGGAGAGAGAGAGAGAGAGAGAGAGAGAGAGAGAGAGAGAGAGAGAGAGAGAGAGAGAGAGAGAGAGAGGGAGAGAGAGTCACACACTCCGGGGCAAGGCTTGTCATCATTTTTTCATCCGCTAAAGGGGGGAATAGCGCGACCCCGATGCTACTGAGGCCGTGTTGTCCCGATGGTGAAATTCTCGTATAGGCCACGAATCTCTGGGAAAACGGAGAGAGCTGAATAATACACAAGAAGAGTTAAATGTTTGTATAATAACATTGACAATGTGCAAATGAAGGGAAGGAGCTATATACTGTATGCAATAACTGGGGCTGCGTGCTATCTACAGAAGAAGCGTGCATCAAAAAAAAAATGCAAAAAAATCCTGATATAATTTGAAGCTAAGCGTACATCACAAAATGATACCTTCTATATACTGTACGCTTCCACCCGTAAGATGCTGTATAGCCTGGCCTAACCTGAAATGATTTTGGCCTAGGGAGGGGTGGGAACCGTCCGGAGACCTTATGAGTAGTGAGCGTTATCCTCAGATAGGACTCAAAGAGGCTCTGTATAGTCACATGACCTGGCTGCTCCGCTCTGCTTCCGGCCTCTGCTTCCGGGTACACGAATATCCTAACTCTCCCACTAGAAGGCTCTGGGCAGATCAAGCTGATCTGATTTGGCGTGTCGTCATCCCCGGCCCCTCCCCCTACCGCCGCTCCACTGCTGTGCTACGTCACATCATTTGGAGCCACGCCCAC
This sequence comes from Benthosema pterotum, assembly GCA_039105355.1. NCBI lineage: Eukaryota > Metazoa > Chordata > Actinopteri > Myctophiformes > Myctophidae > Benthosema > Benthosema pterotum. Next base: position 28,709,264 of record CM076976.1, read on the forward strand.
TCCGAAAGTTTGACTCCTCCCACTTCTAGGCCACCACGGCTAGCAAATTAGTCCAGGCTTTCCGTTTCCGTGCAACGCAGATTCATGTCGAGGCTAATACAATGTTAACCAGATACCTGTCCTCTTCCCTGCACCTCCCCCAAGACTCCCCCAAGCACATCATCATATCACAATATCTTTTGCAGTTGATTATTTATCATTTCCTCCCAAACAGTCCTATCTAGGCATCAGGTATTGTGATTGTATTTTTTAGTGGTGCAACCGGTCCACTCTGGCACTGTCCCTCCCTATGTACTGTATGTCTCTGTATTTAGGGTACCAACGGGGGAATCACAATCACTTCAGATTTGTGTCGATAGATTCTATATTTTGTTTGGGCCTTTTGACTCAAAGGCTTTGAGCTTTCAGGTAGGAGCCAAAGCATTTTGCTGCACTTTAGATTAAAAGTTTTCTATACTTGTGATTCCTATACGTTTGATTGCATGGTCGATGTGCAACTTGTACTTGGTCCACTATTTATTCAGCATTTTAACCACGGATCACCATTTGATGTTGAGTTTAGTCTCTCAGACCCAAAACTAAGGATTTTCAAGTTTGTGTCCACAATTTAGGAGAGATAAACTGGCAAAACATTGGTAAAAATAACAATTCTTCTACAGTTTCTAATTCAGTTTTGAATCTAATAGATTCTTTGTCAGAGTTTCCCCCTCCCCCACGTTAGCAGAGGAGCTAATAAAAGTTCCCCAGGTAGAGGGTGAATTCTCCTCCAATCAGGATCGAGCAGCAGGTTCACATAGTGTAGCTACTCTTGGGCGCCCCTAGTGCACCAGGCTGGTACTACACAATGAATTTCAAATCACTTACCATACCTTGAAGTATTTTCAGATGTTTAAATATAATTTAACTCTTGAGGTCGTAAAATTAAAGCAAATGGACCCTCCCGGATCCATTTGGTTACCAACTGTCCATCATTTAGCTGGGGACCACCTGGAATCCTCTCAAGGACCACTGGTTGAAAACCACTGCTCTATTTCAGTAGGAATGTACAGGGTTATTATTGTATGCACGCTTCATTTCCTCCAACACTTCTTAATCTGTTGTCACAGCCAGTGTTGCCATGTCTGCTTATTGAGTGATCTTTGGCTTGTTTTTTCTGTGAAGTTGGTTGTTTGTAGTGAAGAGCAGTTGCTTATTTGCTCTTGCATTGTAATGTTGTTTAAACCAGTCGTTCCCACAATTATTTGTGTGAATAAACTTCAGATTAACGTGTAATTGTCTGCAGACATCCAACAGAAAAATAGTTGTGTTTTACTATGAATTTAACTACTAGAATTCAGAACATCTATGCTGGCTGCTTCTTTATTATTATTATTTTTTTGTTTACAGTCAAGATGGTCAGGAAAGAGGAGTGGTGGAGGGCCGTACAGCAAAGGCCATCATGAACGGGAGTTGAACACACAACACATTGTCAGGCCAGAGCCCCTATACATAGCATTCATTATTAGGCCAGCGGGCACCATGACTGCTGACTATTTCTTTCTCGTATAACCGGTAAACTGCACAATGCACAGACCGAGAGTGCTGGTTGTTTCTCTTCTATACCTGCATAGTTTATGTCTTATTTATATTTAGAGTCGGCCCTTTATTCCCCCCCAGAGGGACCGCGCGGCTCCATCCTGCATGCTGGCCACGTTCACACTCCTTCAGTGTGCTTCAGACGGACAGTAAGTGGAATACTGGATGCAGGAGAGGATCGTGTACGGCCACCGTGGGGACCTGGCCTGGCCCAGACCGATCCACAAAGACCCACTCTCTGATTGGACAGAGTCTCTGGGTCTGGACACGTATTGTCAACCTATAATTACTTTTGGTACCAAGATGTATTTATCCAATGAGTCAGTCAGAGTTGGGGGTTGGTCTAACGGCAACTCCGAACAGACGCAGCTGATTGGCCAGCAGCCCCGTCACTCAACGGTGCAACAGTTGCAGTGTCAAAGATTAAACATGGCGGCCACAACTGCGGTGAATACGGCCGCGACCGTATCAATCTGTCCATTAAACCGACCTATGATAAATAGTTTATTTAAAGAAGCGTCAGGTTGTATAAACATCCTCATCGAACATCATTATTGTACTATTCTTGTTCCCATGCTAGTAGCGCTCGTTGGCTGTGTATGTTTGGTTAGCAAACAGCCATGATTGACAACAACCTAACCCCCCTTGAAATCTCTCAAACAGCGGACAAAGTCAAACTCCTCTAAAGTAACTCTCGTCCACGTTGTTAACACGACGCCAAGAGCTGCGCTTTGCCGTCGGAGGAGAGGGTCCGACGGCCGCGAGGCTTGTATATCGAGCACCGAATCATTCGCTGGTAGAGTCGTATGTCCCAAGTCAGAGGATCTTAAACCGGCTAATGACAAGTCATCGACAGTGTTGTAGTGGTACTTTTGGAATTGGGGGGATGCCTCTTAAAGAATTCCACCCATTTTAATTTTTTTCTGAGAGCGTACAAATGTGAACCAAATGGACCCTAGCGGGTCCATTTGGTTCCATTTGTACGCTCTCAGAAAAAAGGAAACTCATTAATATGGTGAAACACATCTTGATGATGTCATCAAGATGTATTTCACCATGCTAATGATTTTTTTCAGACCTCCATTTCTAGGAATGGGGGGGAACTATTTTTTACCAAGTCCACACAACATCTCTAAGGTATATTAATGACAGTAAAATATTGAAAATAAGTGGAACTGCCCTTTAATTTAAGACACATGCATGCGCACTTGCATCTGTAGTAAGTATAGCATATCGAGAACAATTGTTTACAATGCCTAATGCCTAAAACATAGGCCTACTTTTGCCCCAAAAATATTTGAGATGTGAGAAGTGGGGGGGGGGGGGGGGGGGGGGGGCGCCGTCCCCCCGAGCCCCCCCTCCACTACACCCCTAGTCATCGACCTGTGGTCGCTTCTTGTCATTGAGGCGTCAACATTTCAGTGATTTCTTTATAACACTTGCAATTACATTACGGATGACGAATGCAAAATTATATTTTTTTTCTTGGCATCTGCCGTTAGGAATGCCTATATGATGATTCCGGATATGGCCTTAAAGTGTGAAAAAACACATTTTTCATTTCATTAGGTCTTTTAAACATCCCCGTCGACATGAGTCATCCACGTTGGCACATGTACAGTCTGCTTTGTACAGTCGTTATTCACTGGCCTCCCTGTTAGATCTGGGTCGAAAAACATAGCAGATCGCATATTTTTACAGGGGAAAAAACATAAGGAAGTTGCAAATGTTTCATGCATTAATTCACTGATTAGTGGCAGTAATATAATTAAACCTGATGAACTGTGTTTGTGCGCGTGCACATAGTAAGAGGCTGTGCGTGAATTGTGAATGTTTTCCTTGTTACCGGTATGCTGTATGTGTATGCATGTGTATGTAAAAAAACAAGAATCGAAGTACAGTATATCGAAATGAAAACACCAATATTGACTATGTATTGTATTGTTTTGCAAGGCAAATAATCGGTATCAAATCGTGTTCTCTAAAATGTAGCATTTTTTAATAGAAAAAGAAAGAAAAATAGTGGTTTAATTGCTTAGTTTAAAGATGGAGTACCATGATATTTTTCTACCCTAAAACATGATCATCAGGTATTAATGTTATATGAAAAGTACTTTTTTCCCCCAAAAAGTGTACAGTGTTTGTTAAACTGTCATTTTTATGATTCCACCCTACCAGTTCATTAATTATGCCTGGTTTGCCTGGTGGGTGATGGGTGGAGATCCACCTGAACTGAAGCCACAGCCACAGCTTTAGTTGCATGCTAAAGGCGGAGGAGTTAGGGCAGGGGCTGAGCGCATGATGTCACTATATAGTTTTTTTCATTGGCACGTTTGACTGGAAAGGTTTAGCCCCCAGGAAGAAACCCTAAATACAAAGGGAAGACATCATTGCACATAAAAAACACACCAAGGGGTCTATTTACATACTGTCACATCTTAAACAAGTTCAACATTGGAAAAAATACAAATATCATGGCCCCCTCTCTTTCAGACAATGTCAATGTATTTTAAATAGTTACTATATCGATTTCAAATCATTGAATCATATCAGATCGTATCGCCAGAATGACCCAATATCTTCCATGTATCACATCGTCAACCATGTATCGTGAGACGTATTGAATCACTGTTAAATGTATCATTACACCCCTATATGTATGCATATGCGTCCAGGGAACTTTTCTTCTTTTTAGTATCCGATTGGCCCGAAACATTGTGTTTGTCATGATTTGTCAAGAATTGTCTTTGTCTGAGCCTTAAATGGCTAAAAGGTATTATAGACACTTTTTTTTTTTAGCCAAAAATGAAAATGTATTCTGTATAAACCTATATTGTTTGCCTTTCACCCTCTACGTTGCTTTGGTGCTGCAGCTGTTTCCCTGCAGACAGACAATCTAGAACTTTATTGTTGTCAACAAATCATGTTGTCAAAACATTTGTTGGGCTAATGACAAGGTGGTGCTAGTGTGTTGTGGAGGGGAGTTGTGTGGGCCAATCACAGCAGTATTGCAGCCGTCTCCAGCAGTTTCATTTTGGGCCAATAGAGTAGAGGTGAGGTGGAGTTAACATTCAAATCTGTTTACAAACACAGAGTTTGTACACTAAAAGCAGCCTAGAGTACCTTTAACCTGCAGTAAGACTCTGCCTGCCTGCCTGCCTGCCCTGCATGCCCGGCACATGATAATCAGACTGCTGAGCCTACTCCCCTTTTCTTTTTTTCGGGGCCAGAGGGGAGGTTGGAGCCCTGAGGCAATCAAGCTTTAATTTGTCCCCTCGCTCTAGCGCTCATCCAGCCTCACAGCCCTCTGTAATTATAGCGTACGTGCAGGGTGGTGGTGGTGGTGGAGGAGGAAGCTAGTGCTGTCCTCAACTCTGAGCAGGGGCGGATCTAGGCATGGGCATGGGGGGCAATGCCCCCCTAAATTCCCCGACTGCCCCACCAAGCATGATGACATGCAAACGACCCAAATATTTAAATATATATTTCAAATTAAAGTGCTTATAATTAAAATGATCTGAAACATTACTACTGCTACTAACTAACTACAGCTGTGTCACCACTAAACCAACAGCATTACATCATTGAAAACAGAAAACTCTCTGAGTCAGACCTTTAGCTTTATGCATGCATGCTGCGTGTCTGTTGCAACTTCAACAACAACTGATGTTATTATTGATGCTTTATTTGCCTAATGTAAGTCCTGTAACTGAAAATGGTATGGGTGCGACTGGGGAACCATCGCCCGTAACGCTTTGCGCCACGGGCGATGAAGTTGCCCCCATACCATTTTTGCCTGCCCCCCCAATTGGGAATTTTTATATCCGCCCCTGACTCTGAGGATCTGAGGAGGAGACAGGGCCATGTATAATTCATGAGGTTCTTGATTATATTTTTAGATTGTTGTTTGTGGAGGGGAAGACGGCTGTATGTATATAGTTAGTGTACAGTAAACAAGCACTTGACTTGCCGACGGTGAGAGGCTGATGATTACTGTATAATAACGGGAAAGGATTTGTCATTCTTTCCCCTCTTCAGTCTAAATGTAACCTCAGGAATCTATATATGGGTTCATGTCATGTACATGTCAAGGACCCCCGCATTGACACCAATTAGCCTGTGGACTCCTATTTGAAATATATAATGTATTGCCAGGGACCTCAGGGAGAGAAGAGTTATATCGCTCTAGCAGTGATTCTCAACCAGTTTAATTTCAAGGACCCCCATTTTCAAATGCATCAGCATAGGGTCTCCCTATGGTACTGTATTTCTATCCCTGTGACCCTGTTAATTTTACTCAAATTTTACTCAAAGCCGCCCCCATACCATTTTTGGTTACAGGACTTTTAATAGGCAATAGACTTTTAATAAGCATGAATAATAACACCAGTTGTTGTTGAAGTTGCAACAGACACGCAGCATGGATAAAGCTAAAGGTCTGACTCAGAGAGTTTTCTGTTTTCAATGATGAAATGCTGTTGGTTTAGTGGTGACACAGCTGTAGTTAGTTAGTAGCAGTAGTAGTGTTTTGAATCATTTAGGCACTTATCTCTGCTTGTTTTGCATGCCATCGTGTTTGGTGGGGCAGACTGGGCATTTAGGGGGGCATTGCCCCCTCATGCCCATGCCTAGATCCGCCGCTACCGCTGCTTTCATCGATCAGGTGCTAGTCGTCGTGTTTCAGCCAACACCCGTCACCCTGAGTGCTAGGATTTTCTGTTTTTTTCTGTTTTGCCCTAGCTTTTTTTTTGAACAGCGGCCATGTGCAAGTCATGGTGGGATGTGGTAGTCACCGGGGGCAGGGGGCTACAGAGTCATCTGTGAAAAGTGCACACAAGCTGTTCCATTAAGTCAGTGGTGAGAATACTGATAAGTAACCCACTGTGTTTTCATATCTCATGCATTAATTCACTGCAGAGTGGCAAAACGATAAACCCCCACAAACTGTTTCTGTGTGTGTGCGTGCGTGCGTGCATGCGTGCGTGTGTGTGTGTGTGTGTGTGTGTGTGTGTGTGTGTATGTGTGTGTGTATGTGTGGTATGCATGTGCACGGTTTGCGTACTGTATGCATATGGATGAATGCCTCTGGTGTGCACGAGCATGTGTGTTTGTGATTGAGCATAATGCGTGGTGTGTGTGTGTGTGTGTGTGTGTGTGTGTGTGTGTGTGTGTGTGTGTGTGTGTGTGTGTGTGTGTGTGTGTGTGTGTGTGTGTGTGTGTGTGTGTGTGTGTGTGTGTGTGTGTGTGTGTGTGTGTGTGTGTGTGTGTGTGTGTGTGTGTGTGTGTGTGTGTGTGTGTGTGTGTGTGTGTGCGCGAGGTGTGGATCAATTCGAGGTCATGGTCAATGACCTGCTCCATGTGAAGGTCAGCTGTGTGTGTGTGTGTGTGTGTGTGTGTGTGTGTGTGTGTGTGTGTGTGTGTGTGTGTGTGTGTGTGTGTGTGTGTGTGTGTGTGTGTGTGTGTGTGTGTGTGTGTGTGTGTGTGTGTGTGTGTGTGTGTGTGTGTGTGTGTGTGTGTGTGTGTGTGTGTGTGTGCGCTGCTGCCTGGAGGCGTTGACTTATCCATTCTCCATTCTCCCTTTTGACAGTGTAATAATTTGATGTGTTTTTTGTCATAGTATTAGTTAAGTCACAGTCCTCTGTGGCCTCATCTTTCCCCCTCCCTCTATCTTCTTCTCTGTTAATCTCTTCTTCCATCTCTCTGCCCTCCTTGTCCCTCTGTCTCTGTTCCTCTGTCTCTCTCTTGCTGCCGTACCCAGAAGTTAGGTCTTGCCGCTATTCCATCATCTAACCAGCAGGGGTCTCCCAGGGCAACGCAACACCACATGACCGCCCAGCCAATCACAGGGCACGCATGCTGCGTGTCTGTTGCAACTTCAACAACAACTGATGTTGTTATTGATGCTTCACTTGCCTAACTTCACTTGCCCACACCATTTTCTCATGCCCCCAAATTGGGAAATGTTATATCCGCCCCTGGCATTTTCAAGATTTTTTTCTCATATTGCTTATGCCTAAAAAAAAACGGGCCCTGATAGGGGATGCTACTGTACTTGTGGGGGTCTCTGGAAATACCGCAGTAGAGTAAAAGTACCTTGGAATTGTACTTACAGTGCTGTACAGAGAGAGGGAGAGAGAGGGAGAGAGCAAGAGAGAGAGAGTCAGTCCATTAATAGCGAGGCCCTTTGATGAGTCATTTAATTTGTGTCACTCAACTCATCTCCTGCTTCCAGCCTGTCTGTAATGAAACGTGTCATTTCATCACACGGCAGACAGACAGACATAAGCAGCTCCTCGTCTCATCATAAACAAGTCAGTCAGTCAGCCAGCTCTCCATTCATCCACCCATGATGCAACACTGTCACCATAATGACCCGTAATAAATAGTTAAAGAGATCCCGTTCGGCCCAGTCATCGGGCAGTAAAGTGAATCATGTAGAATCATCTATGTCCGCGTTGAAACCATCGTCGAGACCGCTCTGAACATGTCATCTGCCCATCAAAAAATAAATAAAATAAAAAATACTGTATATAGATTTTAGTCCAACGTGTCACGGCCCCAGTCTAGCCACTGAAACATCTTTGACCGTGAGTAACTCCAGTTCAATGGTGGAATCCAATGCAGAATGATGATGTCATTGGAAGAAGTTTCTGAACTGCCCACAGCCCTCCTGTGAGACACAGACTGAGTAGAAATAAATAGTGGTATTTTATCATGTACATTAGTGAGGACCTATTATATGAAGATACATTGATAAGAAGTGATTTCACTTTTGTCAGATATCACCCAAAAAAACATTTTTTTCTGTTAAAATGCTCTATTATAAGGTGTGCAGACCATATATGGAGTTTCCCCCTCCCCCACGTTAGCAGAGGAGCTAATAAAAGTTCCCCAGGTGGAGGGTGAATTCTCCTCCAATCAGGATCGAGCAGCAGGTTCACATAGTGTAGCTACTCTTGGACGCCCCTAGTGCACCAGGCTGGTACTACACAATGAATTTCAAATCACTTACCCTACCTTTAAATAATTCATGCCAATGCAACAAATTGATTTAAAATCAACACATTAGAAGTATTTAGCAAAGGAATTAAATCTGTGTTAATTATGTCGATTTTTAAAAGGGAAAAATATAAGTCGCTTTGCCAAACAGTTTTTTTTCCACAGTTTTTTTTTTTTAACTGCACAAACTACTAAGGCAAATCGTTATCAATTTGTGGATCCCTGCCATGAAAAATAAAGAACCCACTGGTGTATAATGCTTTGAACCTCCTTGAGTATTACCTGATATAACACAGACAGGGAAAATGGACTCGACTTCTGTGATGAGAGCTGCTTTGTCCTGGTTTGGTTCCTCTGTGTGCTCTGATAGGATAGTTCTCTAATTCGGTCAAATGAACTGAAGGTAAATTATATTATGGCGATTCAGAATGCTCTTTGCCTCGGCTCTCCAATGTCAAACCCAAATTGATCTGGAACAGATTTGTTTTGTACTAGGTGCACTTCATCACAGCGCTTCTTTGAAGTAGTGTTGCCAACTTGGTGGATTTGTGGCTAGCTTTTTCCAGACCCCCCTAGTGCCAAAATTAGTGGAAAAACTCCTGGCGGAAAATCTAGTGCTTCTTGGCTAGTCAGTTAGAATGAAATTGGTTGACAGGCGCCAGAAATAAAACCTTATTTTTTCACCATTTTTCCTCCTATGATAGTCCTCCTTCCTTCCTGGAAAGGACCATTGTTATTGAAAATGCGTTGTAGTTTAAGGCCCATTCCGTTACTTACTGTTATACAGTGTTTAAGAAAAGCACACTCAGAGGCGGTGAATTGAAAGGCTTTCTTGTATATGCCACTACTGACGTTTGAAAACAAAGTATTTGGGGTTTGAGTTGACAGGTATATACTGTATATATTCTAGGGGACTGTCATGTGATCTACCTGCACAGCCTGTGCAGATCACAATCTACCTTTTGGGCAGGCCTGCGCTACAGCATAATACACACACCAAAAAAAGCAATTGACTCATACATGAATTAACAGTTGGGTGTGTGTTAAATTGCTGTTCCTAATCAAGTTGATGATTGGCACGTTGGCAACTACTGTATAATGCGGTTCATGTAACACAGGGACGACAATTATCACCAGCAGTCAGATTGCAGGAGAAACCGTCAGACATGAAAAGTGATGTCACATCCTCCTCTTTTGTTAACTTCCTTCTGTTTTTCCTCCTCGAGCAAGCACAGGGAACTATCCTCCTGGTCCTCAGTGAAAAGTACAGTCCTATAGACAGGGCCGGATCTAGAGGGCGGCAGGGGTGGGCAGAGGCAGAGCCCACCCAAATGTGCATCCTGCCCACCCAATGAAAGGCAATATCAGTTGTTTTCATCAGTGGTCCGGGGACCACCAGTGGTTGAGAGAAGTCCTGGGGGTTCCTAGGCTAAATGGTGGAAAGTTGGTTAACCAGATGTAACTCAATGAGAGCGTAAAAAATGAAACCAAATGGATCTGTATGTTTGACTGTTTTGTTTCCCAAATCCACCTGGAATTGTGGACAAAAACAAAATAAATCTTTCTGTGGGGCTAAAATGTCCTGAAATGGTGGAGCGTGGCTCAAATGCCGAATAAATAGTGGGCGCTGGTGTCAAAAAGATTGAAAAACCACTGCTACATATGAAAAACTTTGGAGTCGCACACCCTGCCATTCTTCCAGCCCACCCTAGTATAGGGCTGGCTAAATCCAGCCCTGCAGAGGGTTTCTGAATCCAAATAAATGGCCTTTATAATGACACAGCAAATGATTTCTGAGAAGGCCAAATAATCAGAGGTCCTCATTAAAGGACCACTTTCAATACTTTTTAACTTATCTTCATATAATAGGTTCTCACTAATGTACATGATAAAATAACACTATTTTTTCTACTCATCTGGAGGGCTTTTGCCCAGAAATACAATGCTTGGGCTAATGGCGACCGTTATCACACAAATGTGAGCACATCATTTCACAATGTTTTCCTCTGAGATACACTGGGGGTAGAAGGAGAACATCACACCTGTGTGAAGAAAGGGGCGCTCTTATCTTGATTGCAGAGTAATGTTTATGTTAGCAACAAAGCAAACCGTGTAATGTACTGTATCTTCACTGTCAATTTTTTTTTAGAATGAACTAAAAACAAACATTAAACCTGTGTATAGGATTGGCTAGCGCTTCCCTCAAATACGGAAGATTGATAATACTTGACTAGTGTAGCAGTACTTCAACTAGCAAGTATCAAAAATGTACTTAAAGGTATAGTCTGTGATTTTGCTTTGAATTCAAATATGTTATATTTTCTTCTTTTTTTTGGCAAATCCTCCCTACTATAGAGTGTGATGACCATATTAGGATTTCCTCCCTGTCCCCTGGGGTAAAAAAAAAAAAAGTTTCAGTTTGGGCCTTGGGAGAAAAGCCTTTCGTCCAATCAGGATGAGAGGGGCCTTCCTCCAAGGCAGTTCCCCCAACTGTAGGGTGATGTTGTGTAGATCTTGTTTTGGGGGGAGTAAATATACAAATATACTACTTTACACCACTGGCAGTGCTCACCAAAATTCCCAGTTCATTATCAATGGGAAGTGAATGTTTAAAGATGGAGTGTCGTGACTTTTGTATTTTTTACAATTTTGTACATGTTTAAGAGGTGACAGAATTGGACCCCTTGGTGTTTTGTGCAATGATGTCTTCCCTATGTTTCTTCCTGGGGGCTGAAACCTTTACAGTCAAACGTGCCAATGGTAAAAAACTGTAATGTAGCGACATCACACACCAGCCCCTCCCCTAACTCCTCCCCCTTTGTCATACAACTAAAGCTGTGGGTGTGCCTTCAGTTCCATCCATCACCACCCACCAGGCAAACCAGGCATACTTAATGAACTGGTGGCGGTGCTCACATAAAAAACACATTTCAACAAATACTGCACACTTTTTTGAAACAATTCTTCCACCAATTATACCAATAATACCTTATGTTTATGTTTTAGAGTGGGAAAAAAATCATGGCAGTCCATCTTTTAAGAAAAATAAATTAAACAAAACAAAATTGGAGGCTTCTTTCAAAACAAGCACAGAAGAACTTTTCCTGCAAAATGATGTAATCGTCCTCTTTTTGTTTTGCTTAAAAAACATAAAACAAAATCAGATCCTGTGAAATCCCGAAATGTACCAGACTCTGTAGTCCACACTGTTTATGTCCGTGTGGAGTAGCAGCTTTTTGTTTTGTTGTTTTTTTGCTTTGAGTCTGGGAGATAGAGAACAGCAGCGAAGCACGCCAGGGGCGGATCTCGGCATGGGCATGGGGGGGCAATGCCCCCCTAAATGCCCAGTCTGCCCCACCAAACATGATGGCCTGCAAAACAACCCAAGATATTTCAAATAAAGTGCTTATATTTAAAATGATTTGACACACTACTACTGCAGCTAACTAACAGCTGTGTCACCACTAAACCAACAGCATTTCATCATTGAAAACAGAAAACTCTCTGAGTCAAACCTTTAGCTTCATGCATGCTGCGTGTCTGTTGCAACTTCAACAACAACTGATGTTATTATTTATGCTTAATTGCCTGATATAAGTCCTGTAACCAAAAATGGTATATGAATCCGCCCCCATGCCATTTTCTCCTGCCCCCCCCCCCCCCCAAATAGGGTTTACATCCGCCCCTGAAGCACGCTCAATGGAGCTCCACATCCAAACACTCTGGCAGGCCTTCTCTAGGGCTTTCCTCCGTTTGGTGTGTGTGTGGTTTTTTTTAAGTCTCGTAGTGTGTAACTGGCTTGGAGCTGTTGAGCTTTGCATTATGAATCTCCTATTAAATAATAATGAATTGCTATTGCTGTCCCGAAATGGCCAAAACACTCTTAATGGTGCGTGTCTGCGTCATCGGATGAGCTACCCTCCAGTGACGTTCATTCGTCCCATGGAATGCAATGCACACACACACGGCACGTGCACACACACACACACACACACAGATGCCGCGTGCACACACCCTCACGCACACATTAAGAGACCAGTCTAGACAATGGAACAGATGTGGATAAACTGTAGGACATTTTAATGAGACAACAAGGGAGCATCTGACAACAAACACACACACACACACACACACACACACACACACACACACACACACACACACACACACACACACACACACACACACACACACACACACACACACACACACACACACACACACACACACACACACACACAGCCACAGTTGAAAGCAGTTATGCATACAGACACACACGCACTGTGCACTAAGCTTAATAAGTTTGGTAGAAAGATGACATTCCCCTGGAAGCGTTTAGCAACAAGTCCTTGTTGCTGGGATGATCAGGACCAGGGGCGGATCTAGACATGGGTATGGGGGGCAATACCCCCCTAAATGCCTGGTCTGCCCCACCAAACACAATGGCATGCAAAACAATCCAAGATATTTTAAATGAAAGTGCTTATATTTAAAATGATTTGAAACAATACTACTGCTGCTAACTAACTACAGCTGTGTCACCACTAAACCAACAGCATTTCATCATTGAAAACAGAAAACACTCTGAGTCAGACTTTTAGCTTTATGCATGCTGCGTGCCTGTTGCAACTTCAACAACAACTGATGTTATTATTGATGCTTACTTGCCTGATGAAAGTCCTCTAACTGAAAAATAAAGATAAAGCCGCCCCCATACCATTTTCTGCCGGCCCCCCCAATTGGGAAATGTTATATCCGCCCTGATCAGGACGGTCTGATTCTCAGTATACCAACACATGACATCACCTCCATCCTATCTAGAGCAGTGGCTTTCAACCATTTTGACACCAGGGCCCACTATTTATTCAGCATTTGAGCCACGGATCATGATGACATTTTAGCCCCACAGACCCCAAAATTAAAGATTTATTTTGCTTTTGTCCACAATCCCAGGCTGGATTTGGGAAACAAAACAGTCAAACATACAAAACAGTCAAACATACAGATCAAAATGACCATTAATCTTCTACATTCCCTAGTTGTGTAGACTTGGCCTAATTCACATGATGAATATTTCAACTCTTTAGAGTGTGAAAATGAAACCAAAATCAGAGTGTAAAGATGAAACCAATCAGAGTGTAAATATGAAACCAAATGGACCCTTGTGGGTCCATTTGGTTTCATCTTTACGCTCTGAAAGAGTTAACATCTGGTTAACCAACTTTCCGTCATTTAGCTGAGGACCACCTGGAACCCTCTCAAGTCAAGGACCACTGATGGTCCCTGGACCACCGGTTGAAAAAACACTGCTTTATTTCTCTATGACTGTAATACACATCCAATAGGAGATCTTGTAGAGAATAAAGCCTCCAGGCCTAATCCATGTTGTGTCTGTAGTCTAGCCTCTTTAACCTACATTCCACTGTCTGCAGCTGGGATGGAAAGCAGCTTTGTACTGGCCTTTATGGTGGCCAGTGGTGGAAAATACTCAAGTGCTCAAGTTCTTTCTATTTATAGTCTATAGACCTGTGCAGTGACGTCACCGCCCCGGTTCCAGAAGTGTTTTCCCTCATTCATTTTTCTCATAGACTTTTTGAAAATAATTTATATAAAGACAATTGCAACGCGGACAAAGCCAACTCGCGTCGTAACTCGTGTCGTGACAAATCATGATGACACACAATCTTTTGGGACGATCAAATAATTCCTAAGATGAAAAACGAAACAAAAAGTGTTGTATACTGCCGTTTTCTACTTCTTGCTAATTAGATATTATATGATGATATTGTGTGTGTCATCATGATTTGTCACGACCCAAGTCGTGACCCAAGCAGCAGACGAAGCCGTCGGCTGCGAAATCGTCTTTAAATAAATTATTTTCGAAAAGTCTATGAGAAAAATGAATGGGGAAAACACTTCCGGAACCGGGGCGGTGATGTCACTGCGCAGGTCTATTAAAGAGTCCATATCAAGAGTGGGATCAGGTCGAGACAGAGACTGGAAATGTTTTTTTTCCTAGATACAGAAAACATTGCGAGAGCAAGCAGGCGCTCCATTTTATGGTGATAGATGTCTGTAACATCATACAGCTCTCTTATAACGATAACGCGAACGAGGCTCCTCTGTTGTAGTATGTTATAGTTGTTATAGTTATAGTTGTAGACGGTATACCATTACAATTACAATTTAGGCATTTAGCAGACGCTCTTAATCCAGATTCCAGAGTGACATACATTAAAGGGGAACTCCACCCATTTTCAACATTTTACTATGTCATTGATGTACCTTCAAGATGTTGTGTGGACATGATAAAAAACTTACCCCATTCTGTGTTCCCAAGAAATGGAGGTCTGAAGAAAACCACTAACATGGTGAAACATCTTGATGACATCATCAAGATGTATTTTCACCATGTTAATGGATTTCTTTAGACACTTCTTTTTTCTGAGAGCATACAAATGTAACCAAATGATCCCGGTAGGGTTTATTTGTACACTCTCAGAAAAAATGTTGAAAATGTGTGGAATACCCCTTTAAGTAAAAACATTGCAATACATCATACAATTTGCAATTTAAGCAGAATTCACAATACACTTTACAATTTAAGCACTAGTGCAGTGTAAGCACTAAAACATGGTAATACATTAGACATCCTATATACTGGTAAGCACTGCTAACTAAGTCTAAAGAGGTGCTATCTAAACTACCCAGGAGGGCACTGCAAATACTATGGGTTGTTATGTAATACCAGTGCTCTGGGCTGAGATGGAGCCTGAAGAGGTGTGTTTTCAGCTTCCCTGTGTCCGCTGATCGGAGTGCATGGGAGGGCTTGTAGGGTTTTATGAGACTGGTAAGATATGGAGGAGTCAAACCTTTCGTGCTATGAATAGTTATAGTTATATGGTTTTGAACTATTGGAGAAGGGGAGTGACATGTGAGAATTTTGGCTGGTTAAAGACCAAGCGGGCCGCAGCATTTTGGATCAATTGGAGGGGCTTACAGGTAAGTGCACATGCCGGTAGACCAGTAAGGAGGGAGTTATGCTATAGTTGTAGTATGTGTATGTCCTAGTCCTGTCTAGTCTTCCTGTTAGCTCTTCAAATACTTGTCACTTTTACACTTTTTCTGGTTACTGTAGTTTAGCACCTTCACTTTATAATTAGGATGCTCACTTAGACAGCACTTTATTGCCTTCATCTGTTGCGCTACCACTACTTGCTGCTCTATTGTTTGTCCTTTTGTCTATTGTCTTGTCATTGTCTATTGTATTGTTATTGTCTTGGCACTGTGGAAAAGAATGTTATTCATCCCTGTGCAGTACATGTCTCGACATACACTGGTGTGAAAAATGAAAAACCTTGAACCTTGTAATGTGCTTATAATACAATATTCCATTGTATCGTAGTGACTCAAGTGGACTCGGCGGGGAAGGAGTCCCGAACAGTGCGGGTGGGGGGGGGGGGGGATCACAGCACGGCATTCTCCATCAGTTAGTCTGTTTTTAAACAAATCTATTTACAAACGCAGTGTTTGTACACACGAAAGTTGCCTCTATTACCTTTAAGTACATTTCTATAAAAATAATAATATTTTTGCCACGGAAATAGAAAATGAGTGATGATTTATTTATTACCAGAAACACATGCAGAGCTAGCCGGAAAAGTCTGTATTAATAATAATAACAATAATAGACAAAGACTAGTTCTAGTGGACTCCTAATATCCTAGTGTCACAGCAAGTCAGTGTCATAAATATTCTGAAGAAAACCCTTCCTCTTGACATTCACTAAGTGGTCTTATCGTCCAGATAAGAACATTATAATGGGGGGATAAAACAAAATCAAAAAATCCACTGAGGACAAGGCCACATCTTTTTCAAGGACACATTCGTCCTTATAGGGACGTATTAATTACCCATTACTTATGGACAGACGGAGTGTCAGTGAGATGGGCTGTGAGTATGACACATAGTATAAGATGTCTGGACTAGAGACCGACCTACAGGGCCGGATTTAGCCAGCCCTACTAGGGTGGGCTGGAAGAATGGCAGGGTGGGCAACTCCAAAGTTTTTCATATGAACCAGTGGTTTGCAATCTTTTTTGACAGCAGGGCCCACTATTTATTCGGCATTTGAGCCACGGACCACCATTGATTGATTTTAGCCCCACAGACCCCAAAACTAAAGATTTATTTTGCTTTTGTCCACAATTCCAGGCTGGATTTGGGAAACAAAACAGTCAAACATACAGATCTTCTACATTTCTCAGTTGATGAATATTTTAACTCTTTGGTTTCATTTTTACGCTCTCAAAGAGTTACATCTGGTTAACCAACTTTCCACCATTTAGCTGGGGACTACCTGGAACTCTCTCTCTCTTTCTCTGGAACTGAACCACTGATATTACCTTTCATTGGGTGGGCAGAATGCACCCACGCATACCATTTTCGGTTACAGGACTTTTATTGGGCAATTATAAGCATCAATAATAACATCAGTTGTTGTTGTTGAAGTTGCAACTGACACGCAGCATGCATAAAGATAAAGGTCTGACTCAGAGAGTTTTCTGTTTTCAATGATGAAATGCTGTTGGTTTAGTGGTGCCACAATTCTAGTTAGTTAGTAGCAGTAGTAGTGTTTTAAATATAAGCACTTTAATTTGAAATATCTTGGGCTGTTTTGCATGCCATCTTGTTTGGTAGGGCAGAAGACTGAGCATTTAGGGGGGCATTGACTGCCCATGATCCGCCCCTGACACTGTAGCAGCTAGCAGTGTGCACTTCTTAAAATTCTATCAGTGACAATTTCACCGATACAATATGACCACCGATATGACCCCTGATATGATAGAACGATTCCATCAGTCGGGCTTGACTCTGGACCATAGGCATAAACATGGAAAGGGCTATTGGAGTTGTGAATATCCTGGCTTGTAGAAGCATGTAACTACAAAACAACAATGCGGTCACACCTATGCAGTACAATCCCAGTTTTTTGGAGACTATTGATTAACATACTGTGGTTGGTCGACTGTATCAGATGCAGCAGGGGAAAAAAGGATGCAGCAAAAAATGGAAGAAAAAAAAAAAAAAAAAAACATCCAGCGTGTACAGCAGAGTTCATAGAGTTCACCCTGTAACGTAACTTAAAACTTTCAGAAGTGCACTTTCTGTACCGAGGATTGAAGATCAAAAAACCCAAAATTTTCCAGAGGCGGATGGATGGATGGATGGGTCTGTGGGTGGGTGAGTAGGTCGGTGAACGGATGGATGGATGGATGGATGGATGGGTGAGTGGGTGGGTGGCTAGCTGGCTGGCTGGCTGGATGGATGGATGGATGGATGGATGGACGGATGGACGGATGGATGGATGGATGGATGGATGGATGGATGGATGGATGGACGGACGGATGGATGGATGGATGGATGGATGGATGGATGGATGGGTGGCTGGATGGTTGGACGGACTGACGGTTGGATGGATGGATCTGTGGATGTATGGATGGGTGGATAGATGGATTCATTGATTGATTCAGTCTTTAGTATAGCAGCCATGTGGTAATCCCAAGGTTCCCAGTTCGATCCCAGGCTGTTCTTGAGCAAGACACTGAACCCCTAATTACCCCTGATGTGCAGGTTCCAGCTTTGCCTCCACCGTTGTGTGTGTGCATGCATGTGTCTGTATATGCGCGCCACTGGGACGAATGCAATTCCCAATCAATTCATTGCGTTCAAATAAAAGTGCAACATTTACCATTTCTTCAGTCTCATTGCAGTATGCTAAACCGCTCTATAAGGCCATGTTATGATAATTGATTGCACCCAAAGCTTTCTTGACATTATTGGACCCTAAACTTTGAAACAACTTGTCGACAGAACAAAACAAATATGCTTAGGAAACTGTATTTCGTATTTTTAGAGACCCATTTGGGAAAACTAATTCCGTCTAAACTTTGTTTTTCATTTAAGTGGTTTCTTTGTGTTTTGGCCGTCATTACTGTATGCCATAGCAGTATTCTTGTTACAGGCTAATTGTTTCGCTGAGAGTCCAGTGTTTGCATCGTTGTTGTTGTTGTTGTTGACTTTTTGCTGAGTCGACCAGTAATGAGCAGAGGGTTCTCGACTCCGAGGCTCACAGGTTTCTCCCCTGAGAACGCTTTGTTTGTTGATATGCTTGTCTGGACTGTTTTCCTGTATGTATTGCAGTGGTTTTCAACCTTTTTGATCCCGGGGCCCACTATTTATTCAGCATTTGAGCCATAGCCCCACAGACCCCAAAACTATTCGATTTATTTTGCTTTTGTCCACTAATACCAGGTTGAATTTCAGAAACGAAAGTCAGATATACGAAATGACCATTAAATCTTCTACATTCTATAGTTGTGTAGACTAATTCACATGATGAATATTTTAACTCTTGAGAGTGTAAACATGAAACCAAATGGACCCGCAAGGGTCCATTTGGTTTAATTTTTACGCTCTCAAAGAGTTACATCTGGTACTTAAAGATAATAGAGGCAACTTTAGTGTGTACAAAGATCACCTCCACTCTATTGGATCATTATAAATATGCTGACACACACCCCTCACAAATTAGCACCACTTTTCCTGACCCTGTCCACTGTTTTGTTTTTGTTAACAACAACAAAGTTCTGGACCACCTGCAGGACGAAGCAAGTGTCGGTTTGCAGAGAAACAGCTGCAGCATCAAAGTAGAAGCAACATAGAGGGCGAAAAAGGGAAAAAATCTAGCTAAATATCCATTTGATTTTTAGCTATAAAAAGTTCCCTCTATTGTGGTATTTTGTGCTGAACAGATTTGTTTAGAAATCCATGTCGTACCAGTTCACCACATCTCCGCTAGTTGAAGAGAGCTGGATGTTGCGGCCCAAAGTAGCTGATCTACTGTATTAAAGATGGAGTGCCATGAGTTTTTTCTACCCTAAAACATGATCATCAGGTAGTATTGTTATATGAAAAGATATGAGAAGATTTTTCCCCAAAAAGTGTACAGTGTTTGTTAAACTGTCATTTTTTATGATTCCACCCTACCAGTTCATTAAGTAGGCCTGGTTTGCCTGGTGGGTGGTGATGGGTGGAGATCCACCTGAACTGAAGCCACACCCACAGCTTTAGTTGCATGATAAAGGGGGAGGAGTTAGGGGAGGGGCTGAGCGCATGATGTCACTATATTAAAGTTTTTTTCATTGGCACATTTGACTGGAAAGGTTCAGCCCCCAGGAATAAACCCTAAATACAATGGGAAGACATCATTGCACACAAAGAACACACCAAGCGGTCTATTTACATACTGTCACCTGTTAAACATGTACAAAATTGGAAAAAATACAAAAATCACGGCATGCCCTCTTTAAGCTTGTAGATTTGCTAATTTTGCTATTTTTGTGCCCTCTTACAGGATTTCAGCCCCTGTCTCTGTATGACTCTTTACACGTCCCTGGACCAGAACAGCCATATATACAAATACATCTATCATTGCTGTTATCGTCGCATCACAGTCAAATCCAATGGACAAGTATACACCTTACAGGTCCATTTTGGGTAATGTTTGCCACAAACGAGGAAAGCGTCATTTTACATTTGAACTATATATTGTTGCTGTCACGGACAAAAACATAGATTTTGATATTTTATGTGCTCATGGTACATAACTTGTGTATCGCCAGATTCCGGCTGACTTGGTGTTGAGGAGAATACTAGCTAGTGGCCTAACACCAAACAACTTTGCTGATACCGTAGTCATTTTGTTTTCCTTCCGCTGCTGACATTGACAGAGTAACCAAAAGAAAACACTAAAGAGCCACGCTGTGTCATCACAAACCCACGCCCAGATTTTTTTCTTTGCTTTTTTTGCAGGGGGCGGGGATTTAGACCATCGTCTCTGTCATGTGGAGACCTCATAATACGTCCAAAAAAGTTACTTTTCCACGATTCAAATTCAAAACAAGACAAAACAAATTTGTAAGTAGCAGACTTAAACATGTCTCGAAGCGATGCGTTTCTTGCTTCAAGATGGGCTACTGTCATTTCGCATTGACACTTCGGTATGAAACAAGGTGAATGTGGACATAAGAGTTTTCTGCCTCCCCAAAAACTGTCCAAAACGAATGCTTAGAGCAGAGATTCTCAAGCTTTTTTTTGGCTCAGGACAGCCCTGTAAATAACTTCATCCACGCCGCGGCAATCTGCTGAACAGCACCTTACATTTGATTTATGACACTTACTGTACAACGTATAGGTGGATCTTTCCCTCTATAAGTCGCAGGATGTCATGAATCAACATTGAGAGAATCTCCATTTTCATGAGGACATGTCGCAGTGAAACCATTTAGAGCTGCTACATTTGCAGGGAAGTGTAGCCATTCAATTCCAAATATTATTCCATGCTTTATAGCCTGATGTGTCACGGTCCCTGACGATGTTGTGACCTTTGGAGCATTTTGTACACCAAAGTATTTCTGCCATTGATCCATGAAAATCCCCCATGAAAATAGTCCTACGACTTATTGCCGGTCCAAAAAGTAATCCACCATGCACGGCGGAAGAACAATAAACAGTAGCCTAATGGAACGTACAGACATTTACATTGATACAGCCAGCTGTCTACCTGTCTCCAAAGTCAAACACTGGCCTCCCCCCTCAATTAATTTCCAATGGGAGGCACGTGGTTGTGGTGGATTTGTACACTATTTGTACACGAGGTAAACATAATGGGTTTATAGCATGTTCCTAGAATATAACACGGCTCCACTGGGTTATGTAGTCCATGTGAGTTAATGGGGAATTCCATTCCATTTTCAGGATTTTTTTAATGAACCCTAACGGATTTATTTTGTTCCATTTGTGCGCTCTGAGGAAAAAAAAAAAGAAAAGACCTTTAACATGGTGAAACACAACTCAGAGATGTGTGGTGAAACACAACTTGATTACATCATTAAGGTCTCTCTCACAACGTCTCTATTCTCTAAGGTATATTAATGACATAGTGACATAGATAGAAAATGTGTGGAATTCCCCTTTAATCAAATTATTTTGATGAGGCACACCTGCAGCACTCGTGTCACGGGACCTACCGTATATACAGTATTACAGTATGGATAGGGTGCTGACAGCACCCACTTGCAGGAACCAGAGGCTTATATAGAGGACACTGACCAACCGTGAGCTTGTGGGAGAGGAGAGGGACAGCAGGAGAGGCAGATCAAAGGGAAAAAGAACGGCAGGAGGGTGGAAGGAGGGCTGGAGGGAGGGAGGGGGGTGGAGCAAAGACACATTAGCACATTTCTAATGATCCGGGGGAGAGGGGGGAGAGAGAGAGAGAGAGAGAGAGAGAGAGAGAGAGAGAGAGAGAGAGAGAGAGAGAGAGAGAGAGAGAGAGAGAGAGAGAGAGAGAGAGAGAGAGAGAGAGAGAGAGAGAGAGAGAGAGAGAGAGAGAGAGAGAGAGAGAGAGAGAGAGAGAGAGAGAGAGAGAGAGAGAGAGAGAGAGAGAGAGAGATATGACAGAGAGATCGGGGTCCAAGATGCATCACGGTTGAGATAATGCAAGTTCAAATCCAGCTTGTGACCTTTTTACACCTCATCCCAGGAGGGAAGAAATCATTTTGCGACCGACAGTTTGCGACTGATGGTCCGTTGGTTGCAGCAGGCGTTAAAATGAGTCGACTGTTATAGTAAATGAGTCCCGCCCGATGGTTTTGTGGTCGAGGTGGGTATCTTATCGTTCGGGGGTTAGTATTTAGTATTGATTTATTCAGCACAGTATAAAACAAGAAAAATTGATGCATCAATTAAATGCCGTCTGCAGTAGTATTTTTTCAGAATTGCTGTTTGAAATGTAAAGATTCTGTGATTTTGCAAAAGTTTTGCGATGAATTGAAACGGACGCAGTCATACCAACTACTACTAATGAACTAAAGTATAGCTCTCTGACTATCAGCCAATCAGAACATGTCGCTGTTGCTGAGATACAAGCTAGCCAACCACATCTCTGGTACAAAACTCATCCCATGGCTCAAAGGTCATCTTAGACATAGACAGAATTATGACATCTCAATTCACTTCCATGGAAAGATGTAATGGCGGCTCCTTGCGCCTCCCTCGTGGAAACCAATGCATGTCCAGTTCTGTTTTCTACTCCCTCATTGCCACACAAGCTGTAGACAATGGGAATTCCATTTCTGAATCTCCCCATCTCTGAAT